>JAFVLL020022978.1:0-47500 GCA_021397915.2 Tor tambroides | reverse complement strand
AAACAGATGGTCCTCAAACAGGCTCCTGGTCTGTTGACACTGGACCCTCAGTGAGTCGAAATCCTGCCCCAGGAACTTCACAGCATTGTGGTTCTGACCCAAACCCGCATCCCTGTCCCACTGACTCCGCAGCTTCGCAGCCATCCCTGTGGCGTAAATGGGCTCCATGTTTTCACCCGCTTTACTGGGACCAGCACTAACAGACGACGTAATCTCAGATAGCCAATGAGAACAGAGGAAGGGGAAGAGACGAGCCAATCACAACACAGGAAATGAGGAGTAGAATGAATATGTTAATTCTGAATCAGAGGGGAAGATGATGCTGGATGTCATTTATTCAATCAGCTGCCGATAAAGATGAGGTTCAGAAGTCCTGGAAAAGAGAAGAAAAAGTCTTTAAATGAATTCCATTATTATAAAATAACATTGTCATATAAACAATTTCACATTTCTTTTCATTTGTTTTTGCTGTCTGACTAGGCCAAGAAGAACTTTGGCACTAATGCACCAATATAAAGAGGAAAGGTTGTGTTCAGTTATGTTTACTTTAGTATTTAATGCATTTTTTTTTATGTATTTTTATTTTTATACTTTATGTGTTTTATAATTCTTGTGCACTCACAGAAAGTGAAGGGAAATAAGCCAGCTTAATGAGCGAGTGAGTAAAATTTCATCACTATTCTTAATCGACAGGACACAAAATGCACACAAACTAAATAATACCGCGAACATACACAATTCTAACATGTTCAACATCAATTCTTTTCCAGCATTATTCTTTATTTGACGTTTCCAACCTTGAAAGTCAGGACTTAACACTTATATTAAAATATATAAGTCCATTTGTCCCATCTTGATTTTAAAGTTGTCGGAAAAAACTCTGATGCTTTTCATGAAATTTTGTGACTTTTTCTAACTTAAAGGAACACTCCACTTTTTTTTGGAAATAGGCTCATTTTACAACTTCCCTAGAGTTAAACAGTTGAGTTTTACCGTTTTTAAATCCATTCAGCCGATCTCCGGGTCTGGCGGTAGCACTTTTAGCTTAGCTTAGCATAGATCATTGAATCGGATTAGACCATTAGCATTTTGTCATCAAAAATGACCAAAGAGTTTCGATATTTTTCGATAAGAGTCAAAACTTGACTCTTCTGTAGTTACATTGTGTACTAAGACCGACGGAAAATGAAAAGTTGTGATTTTCTAGGCCATTGTGGCTAGGAACTATACTCTCCTTCCGGCGTAATAATCAAGGAACTTTGCTGCCACGCCATGGGTGCAGCAGGCGCAATGATATGACGCAGTGCCTGAAAGTAGTCCCCAGCTAGGTAACTAGTTATGATATAGCTGGGGACTACTTTCAGGCGCTGCGTAATATGAATGAGAGTATAGTTCCTAGCCATATCGGCCTAGAAAATCACAACTTTTCATTTTCCATCAGTCTTAGTACACGATGTAACTACAGAAGAGTCAAGCTTTAAATAGGAGGATTATTGAAACTCTTTGGTCATTTTTGAGCGAGATGCTAATGGTCTAATCCGATTCAATGATCTATGCTAAGCTAAGATAAAAGTGCTACCGCGAGAACCGGAGATCGGCTGAATGGATTCAAAAACGGTAAAACTCAACTGTTTAACTCTTGGGGAGTTGTAAAATGAGCCTATTTCCAAAAAAAAGTGGAGTGTTCCTTTAAGGTCATGAATATGTCTGCAAAGTGTCAATACACTGATGTGTTGTGAAATATGCGAACACTTTTTCTATTATGATTATGATGTTTTCAGGTCAAACTGATCCCCATATTTCCTAACTGAAGGCAGCTGCACAGATCCAAACTAGTTTTTTGATGTATTTTATGTCAGTTAATCAACTACACATTGTGGGTATTTACATTTATGCATTTGGCAGATGCTTTTATTCAAAAATACTTATACTGCATTGAAGGCGTACGTTTTTTATCAAGTCATGTTCATCATGCTCTACTGTTTAAATTTCAGGAAAGCACACAAATGAGTGCATTTCCACACTTTGTTTAAAAGGAAAAAAAAGTTTAAAAAAACAAAACAGTTACAACACTGTATATAATATGCACAGTTTGTGGGGGAAAATGAAAAACAGTTGTTAAGGAATAGTGGAAATTATTTACTCAAACAGTTGACGGTAGCCATTGACTGCCATAGTATGGAAAAAAATACAGTAGAAGTCAATGGCTACCGTTGACTGTTTGTTTACTAACATTCTTTAAAATATCTTCTTTTGTGTTCAGGAGAAGAAAGAAACTTCACAGGTTTAGAAGAGATTGAGGGTGAGTAAATAATAACAGAATTTTCATTTTTTTGGTGAACTATCCCTTTAAATGGAGTTTTATTTTCACAATTTCCACCTAAGAAAGTTTCCCTCAGGACACTTTGACTACAAGTGCTTAAATATGAGATTTCTGACATGCCCCTGAAAGCAGAATAAACTCGCATTCATTTCAAACAAACCCTGGGATCTGCTGTCACAACTTAAAAACATCTTAATGATGGATTTGTTTCTTACAAACACACAGCTTTTGTCTTCTCAGGGCGTTAACTGATGGACTGGAGTGGTGTGGATTACTTGTGTATTATTGTGGTGTTTTTATCAGCTGTTTGGACTCTCATTCTGATGGCACCCATTCACTGCAGAGCATCCACTGGTGAGCAAGTGATGGAATGCTACATTTCTCCAAATCCGATGAAGAAACCCACTCCACTTCATCTTGCAAGTATGCATCCAATACAGTGAATGAACAACCTCCCTTTCCCTCCTAAGAGCTTGTTAAACCTGTCTAATGTCCCTTCCCCCTCCTCTGTTCATTCTCACACTGCGGTAAACCTGAGGAACTAAGCACTGATTACTCACCGTCCTGATTCATGCTATCTTTGTTTGTTAAACCTTAAACACACATTAGCATAGTCTGTGCCCTGTGTTCATATGTAGGGCTGAAGCTCAGTGAAACGTGCTTTAATTCTAATCTACATGTTATTAGTTTGATTTAAATGTGGTCTGCTCATCTTACTCATGTCTTTTGTTGTACTGTGTTTGTGAACACACTGACATGAGAGTCATTCAACCAAATGAGAGAAAGTAGAGCAGTGGAAGGGTGTGGTGCGTGAGATTCATGGAAAGACACAGCCACGCTGCCAAGACTGTATTAAACTGCAGAAGCATGTGTGGATGTTTGCCAGCAGGACAAACACAGCGTTCAGGGCTTCAACAGTGACTTAGCATGAATGCATCTGAGCTGAAAGACAGGAGATTTTTTTTAAATGTTGCTTCAGCAATGATTTTCTGGTGAGTTTCTTTGTTTTCATTTCGTAGGTTGTTTGTTTTGTGCACACCAGCTCTTTCTGAACGTGTCCTGCTCATCTCAAGCTAAGAATCGATGCCAGAGGCTCATGGCAAACCTCCAGCCATCTCCCATAAAACATCAGCAGAGTAAATGAGCGCTGGGATTTACAGAGGACGCATAAATAACATGAATAGTCACAGTGATGCATATGAAATATATTCTCATGTAGAAAGGCCCAGGTTATATTTTCCTCCAAATGGAAAAAAAAAAAAAAAAACTTTATTTATTTATTTCAATTAAGCACATTTCCCAAATAATCATTTCTCAATGAATAACTTAAATTCTCATTATTGTGCGCTCTCTCTCTCTCTCTCTCTCTCTATGTATGCATGCATGCATGCATATATATTTGTGTGTGTGTGTACAGCACTACAATAATGAGAATTTGAGGGGGAAATGTAAATCCTAAAATTTTTTTTTAAGTTATTAATAAAACAATGAACAAAGAAAACAGTATTTGATTTTCTCCTTCAAAATTGCAAATGTATTTTTTGTGCTCCTTCCCATTTTTTGTAATCCATTTTACTAGCAATTTCTGAGTGAATATTGTTTCTACACTCTTTTTTTTTCAGTGTACTTAATTTGGAATAAATGACACAACGGAAAAGAGAAAGAGAGAAAATTAGTATTTTTGGGGTATATATCCAGAGTTGCATTTCCCAAAAATATCATAAGTGTAAGTGGATTATAGAGACTATAGCTTTCTATAAAACTCACAATGCTTTTGGAAAATGCAGTCCTCCTGAGTGTTTCTTGACAGTTTTCATGAGCTTCACTCTCACATTAACCCCACAAATCCACCCTCATGAAATATCTGTTCATGTTCTCATCCGTTTCTGCTGGTGAGGGCACTCGGGCCTGACTTTATCAGACAGAAGCTCACAAAAATACCTAAATAAATATTGAGTTTGTCTCTGGTGGGGGTGTAAACACCAGTTCCATAGCTCTCTTGTGAAGGATGGGCTGATGAGAGTTGACTAATGAAAAACAAGTAAAGACACATCATGAAACCTCAGTCTATGAACAGATGCCGTCGACCAATCAGAGAGATGTTCACATACTGAGAAAAAGATTACCGAGAAATGGTTTGAGGGAAAATGTGTTCCATAAGACCTCAAACCGATACTAGTACACCAGCCATATTATATAATGTGTTGAATAGAATAGAATAAAATAGAATAGAATATATACATAACATTTCTTTGTGCATGTGTGTGTGTATGTGTATATATATATATATATATATATATACACACACACTGAACAAAATTATAAACGCAACACTTTTGTTTTTGCCCCCATTTTTCATGAGCTGAACTCAAAGATCTAAGACTTTTTCTATGTACACAAAAGGCCTATTTCTCTCAAATATTGTTCACAAATCTGTCTAAATCTGTGTTAGTGAGCACTTCTCCTTTGCCGAGATAATCCATCCACCTCACAGGTGTGGCATATCAAGATGCTGATTAGACAGCATGATTATTGCACAGGTGTGCCTTAGGCTGGCTGGTATGATTTCGGTACAGCAGGGGAAAAACTAAACTTTTTTTTTTTTTAATAAACAGTGGTTTATTGAACAAGTTGCTCTTTCTTTAAATACATTCAGTTATAGTTTAAATTTTCTTAATGATAAAAATCTACCTCAGCTTATGCTTAAAACTATAGGGAGCCCTTTTACATTATAAGGTTACAATTAGGCCTAACAACTTAACCCAAACTTAAATTTAATTACTATTTATTTTTAAATAGATGATCAACACTCAACTTTAAAAAAAAAATGTATGCAAACATGTAAATTGCACATAATGCAGTTTTTAAATTAACTGATAACAGATTAATTTAAACATACATTAAATAATTAAGACTAACAGGTTTAGTAAAATATAATGAGTGTATAATGTAATATTTTTCGAAATGCTCCTTGCTAGACTTCAATTCTCTAGTGAACTAACGAGAAATGTATACAGCATATACAGCGATCTGTCATGCCACATCAAAGACTGTCAAAACGCCATTTATTATTTGAATTTCCTGGGGAAAAAAATAAAAATACTGTATTCGTTCAGTAGCTACACATGCGTAACGAACCGAAAGATACCGAAACAGTTAGGTACGAATACGTGCACTGTTACACCCCTTATATATTAGTCAAAAATAATTATGCATCTCCATTTGGTGCAATTAATGGTGCAGAAATTAACTTATACAATTAAATTAAACATTGATCAAAGGTAAGCAACAATTAAAAATTTGCAACTGTACTCTTTCCTGACACGAGTAAACAGCAGAGGTTTTTTCGTGAGGTCAGGTCACTGTAGCCTACAGGTAGGATTTTCCTGTATTTCTGGGCGTGGCTGACTGTCACTCTGAGAATTCACAGACAACACCCAACAACACCTGCACTTCTCACTATTATATACATACAATGACACTCTTTCCTCTGCGGTTTGATTCCTGCAAGCCATGGCACATGTCCACTCTTCCTAATGTAAACAGAGATGCCTACACCCAGAGAAATGCTGCTTTAGTCTCTGCTGTGATACGATCACGTCAACAGTGGCAGAACAACACTTCTGTGTGCAGCGCAGTCTCAGGTTACATCCTATGTGTGAAGTGATTTTAATACAAAGCAGCATAAAATACAAGAGCCAAAAGGAGACCAAAGGGTCCAAGGGTTTTCAAACTGGGGGCCACTAGGGGGTCAGTGGAAACTCATTTCTATTTATTTTTAAGCAATACATGAGTACATAATTAAAAATAATAAACTTACAAATACAGTATTATAATTATGTAACTACATACTTTCCAAATAATATTTTAGACATACTTAAAACATTAATTTTTCCCAATATAAATTTGGTATTTAAAAAAAATACTATAGATGCTTTTTAAATTGTAGGATGGTGGTTCCTCTCTCAAGGATGATCATAGGGAGTCTGTGGCATCTAAAATATTAAGTTGAAGTAACACTGCAGGTTTTTCCTTGGTGCTACCAAAGCGGCCTGGGTGTGGGTTTTAGATAAGAAATAATAGAGTTATATGGGGAAACAGCCCTTGCTTTCATCACTTCCTGTGTCACTCAGTAAACCCACCCTGACCACAACAGCTGACCGTGTGTGTGTGTGTGTGTGTGTGTGTGTGTGTGTGTGTGTAAAGGGCTTTTAATAGCCATGCATGCATGCATTCAGCCTCAAGCTATTCAGATGCTATGGAGAAGTCAATGTGAATTCAATCTAGATGTAAACAAAGAGTATCAGCTCTTAGAAACTGATTCAGCTACATGCATTCACACACATTAAACACGTTACTGGATGATTTACCTGTTTATAACCGCAATGCATGCATGCAAACAATATGAGAACTAATAATGGCCAGTTTAAAGTCAGTCTTAAGATACTACAAAACAAGGAAATGAAGTTCACACACCTTTTGACGTTTTAAACTCTAAAAGATGTTAAGACTTTTGCCTGATGGACAGTTATTCTATAATACAACCTTTACGTGAAAGGTATTTGTTGTCAACAAGACAGGAGTGAAAGTAGAAAAGTGAAACAAAGTCTCGTTTGCACGGATGCAGAAAAGTCCAAAGAGTTCAGACTTACCTCGCGTCTTGATTTGCAGTGCACTTCCGAGTATGAGCAATGATTATATAATCCAGAGGTTTTGACTATTGTTCGATCCTCAGAACATCTGGAGCTCGTGTAGTTTAACGTCTTGCTGCTGATTTCACCCCGCCAGCGGATCCGGGGCGCGTCTGCGCAATGCGTGATAAACGCGACGCGTCTCGGAGCTGGGGATGGAAGCGTGATGTAGCATCCAGTGGACCAATCAGAGCGCGCGGTTACGCGTTCGACGCGACGCGACAAAACGAAAACGCTAACAGCGCAACATAAAGAAACACGGAAGAAAATATAATATATATATATATATATATATATATATATATATATATATATATATATATATATATATAATATATTATTTTTTAATATAGATATAATATTAGTTTTAGCAATGTAAAATAAATAAACAATATATAAACTATAAGATAACTATAAGATTTTTTTTTCTTCACAGTTTCCCCATGATATAAGGAGCTGTTGTTAGAAAGAGCGCCACCTTGACGCAGAACTTGGCAAACGCATCCCATAATAAAACCATTTGCACAGGCGAGAAGCCAAATATTTCTCGTGAAATATCATAGGCTAATACAAATACACGTTTCATGGTTAAACTTTAACTTAACGTAAACGTTAAATAAATTAAGATATATTTAAAAAATTAGATAGGCTATATAAAATAATTATTTCAGCTAGTTACCAAGGAAACATTTTTTTTCAGTTTACCTTGATGTACCAAATTAAAGCTAAAACTGATAGCCTAATGATAAGAAAATTATAATTATATAAAATATATATAAATAATAAAAAACATATATACATATGAAAAACTAATACAAATGATAAAATCACACAGCAAACTTACTAAAACTTTAAATAAAATCAAAATGAAAACGGAAAATCTAGAAATAAAATAAAACCAAACAAACAAATAATCGAGCAAACGCAGAACGTTCCCTTAACGTTTCCATATATTTTCCGATTGGTTATTTTGGGGTTTGGGAAACGTTTAGTGTAGAACCTTCCCAGAACGTTGCAGGATTTTTTTTTCTTCATGACCCTATGATTATTTTTTATTATTATTATTATTTTTCATTTTTATAACCCAAAACTAACCATCCCACAACTTTATGGGAACAAAAACGGTTAGCTCTTTCAATGATCGTGAGTTTCAACGACCGTGAATTTAAAAAGTTGCAGACACAGTCAATTTAGCGTCGCATTTTTACATATTAAGCACAAAAAAGTTGACGTGTAAAATTAAACATTTATTGTGTAGTTTGCCATACCATATTTTAAGATTAAACACTTTATTTCACTGATTATTTGTTAAAGTACTAAGATCGCGTACTGCGCCAAAGAGTATAGAAGCCCAAGAGGCGAAACTCAATAGAACGCTCCATAGCAACAGTTGCGCCCATGACAAAACTGTGCCGCCGCCATTTTGGACTGACACCTACACAAAAACGCCGTAGAATAATAGCAGCCAGTCGCGCTTGACCAACTTACAATAACACATTTAAAGTATATATGTATATTTATATACTTTACTTACCCAGATCTATGTTCTATCGTACATTTTCCTTGTTAAATATCAGCTGCTTTGTTTAAAACACTGTACATTAAAGCTGAAATACAGCCTGAATGATGACAACAATATGTACAATCACTAGACTAGTGATCATGAAATCCTTTTAACAGTTTATTTTACAGACTTTATTTTAAAGTCTTCCCTTTCTTTCTTTTTTTTTTTTTTACAAAACTTTTTGCTTTCTAGAAACCAGTTTCGGTTGAAAATATGTGTTGAAAATAAGTGTTAATATTATAAGCACTGAATTAATACATATGACATTAAATTTATGACATAAAAATTAGGAATGTTGGACAATAAATGCATAACAGGAATCTTGACAGTAAACTGTTTTTGCAGTATTGTCTCATATTAATGTTCGTTAAAGGAAGACAGTAAACAACAACAACAAAAAAGGTTTTTATGTAAAAAACAAAACAAAAACAAAACAAGTACAGCCACTTTCAACAAAATTGTTTAATTATTTAATTATGACAGACACAGCAATGCATCATGTTCTAATCTAGATCATGTTTGTAGTGTTCCAGGAGATTAAAACGTACAATATGTATTTCAGACCTACTCTAATAGTAATAGTAAATAATAATATAGACAGTAAGTAATTGCAAATGTGTGAAGTTGCATACGCTCATTATAACTATAGTGTCATATCAATATAAATCATTATTATGGTATCTATGGCTATAGGACCTGCAGTTCCTAAAAGGATTTAAGTTTACTACTATACTAAAAACAGTTAAATTTAGCAGGTGCATAAGAGTGCTACTTCCCACTCCAAAACACAATACACTTTTGTGTATAATTACCTGTCAGGGTCTTTGGGAAAACGATAAAAAGCAAGATTTTCACTGTCACACTGACAGTTTTTGCAGTGGATTGCCCAACTTGCGTTCTTTTATTCCACTTTAACCTCCCTTTCGTTGTTATTCTGCAGGCACGTGCAGAGGGGGGGGGGGGGGGGGGGGGGGGGGGTGGGTGGTTGAGCACCAGCCCCATTTCCCCTTAATGCCCAAAGTGCCCTTTTGTCAAAGCAATTTTTTATTTTTTATTTTTGTAATTAAACGCCCTTTTGTGAAGGCCTGCCCAATCTAACTATTAGTAAAATTAGTTAATAATAGTTTAGCCGTAAATTAAATTATCCACATGATGACCTTTCACCTGACGATCTCATCCGGGACGATCCCTCACGTTCAGACACGCCTTTAGGATGCCTTTTTTTTTTTTTATTTATTTATTTTTTTTTTTTAATTTTATTAATGCCAAGGCACCAAAGAAAAAAGTACAGAAAATATCAACATTATGCACAAAGAGATGACATTACATGCAAAGCACCATTTCTAGATGTATGTAACAATAAGTAAATAATACAAAACAAAGCTCCAACAAAATATACCAAAAAGACCAAATAAATTAACCGTTTCAATAGCTTCAAGATTCTTGGAAGACGAAACAGCCTGGATATACTGTTGAACCTCCCCTCCAAAAACAACAAATAAAGGACTTTGATGAGTGAATCCACTGCGGCGAACACGAAACTCTGCAAGAAGCAACAACAGGCCAACAACAAAATATTCGCCAATTCTATCCCTTTGCATGCCAAAGAAGCCAAACAGCACATCCCTGAAAAGCAAGGAGAAACCCTGAAGCACACCGCGACCGACAACACTAGAGAACTCAATCCAAAATAGCTGCGCGTGAGGACAATCCCAGAAGACATGCACATCAGCCTCACCAGGGTCACCACAAAAAACACAGCCTGTATCTATATCCGATTTGAACCCTCCCAAAAACACCCCAGTTGGGCAAAATCTGTGCAACAATTTGAATGAGATGTCTCTACCTTGTTAGTTATTATGCTTATTTCGAAGACAAGTCCATACTTTTTCCAGTCAATATGATCAGCAACATTCTTCCAATAAGACACCACATATGGAGTTGTTACAAGCTCCTTTTGAAAAAGCGATCTAATCTTATAGTTAAATACGTGATGATAAAGGATGTGACAGTTTTCCTACTGGGATTTCAAATGGGTCTAAAGAAATAGGTAAAGTTGATCTAACAAAGTCCCTTAAAAGCATGACAACTCCTTTAGGAATAGCGTCCATGACAATGGAGAATTCTTTGGGAGTTAACTGGAAAATCAAATTTACATAAAAATTCTTCCTAGCTTAAAATAAGACCTTCTGAGTTAAATAACTGAGAAACTGTGAAAATGTTTTTCTCAAACCAATTACTGAAAAACAAAGATTTTCTCTTATATACAATGTTTTGATTGTTCCAAATGAAGTACCGGTGTGGGGAGAAATTGTGCTTAAAGATTAATGACCATGCAAGTAATGACTGTTTATGAAATTTAGATACAGTGTAAGGGATTCTAGCAATATTATAATTACAGATCAATAGGAAAGGAAGACCACCTAATTTGGAGAAGAAGTAATTGGTGATAAAATTCCAGATTGAGTTTGGATCACACAAAAATTGCCTAATCCAATTAATTTTGAAAGTGTTGTTCAAGGAAGAGAAATCAAGGAAATTCAACCCACCATAATCATATGTGTTCATTATTCAGACTTCCTTACATAATGGATTTTGTTTTTCCAAACAAAATTAAACAGGATTTTATCAACTGATTTACAAATTTTGTTGTCCACATATAGAGAGCGTGCAGCATATGTAAGTCTGGAGATGCCCTCTGCCTTAGCCAGTAGTACTCTGCCTCTCAAGGTCAAGTCTCTCTGCAACCATGTGTTAAATCTTCTTTGGGCTTTTATTATAACCGGGTCAAAGTTCAAGGTACATCTTTTATCTTGATTTTTAGTTATCACAATACCTAAGTATGTAATTTCAGATTTAACTGGAATATTAAAAATAGTGGGTGCTGTACAATTTTTAATGGACATTAATTCACATTTACCTATGTTTAGATTAAGACCCGAAGCTTTAGAGAAAAGTTTTATATAATTAATTGCTATAGGGATTTGGGAAGCATCTCTTAAAAATAAGGTGGTGTCATCTGCTAATTGACTCATAAATATTTCTCGATCTGCTATATGGATACCCCGAATACCGCTTTCACATACAAATGTTGACAGTAGCTGCACACAAAGAAGAAATAAATAGGGAGAAATGGGACACCCTTGTCTCACTCCTCTGGACAAACTAAACCTTGGTGAAGTGCCATTCTTTAATTTAATCGAAGCACTTCCATTATTGTAAAGGGTTTTAATTACTCTGCAGAACATATCCCCAAAACCGAATTTTTCTAAAGAATTAATAATAAATTGGTGCTCTAAGGAATCGAAAGCCTTATAGAAATCTAAGAAAAGAATGAAGCTGTCTTCCTGAATCAAGTCTGAATAATCTAATAAATCAAGAATCAACCTTATATTGTTAACAATGTGTCTTTTGTTCAAAAAACCAGATTGTGTCTCATCTATTACAGAACCCAATACGTATTTTAATCTTTTAGCAAATATAATAGTTAAAATTTTATAATCACTGTTAAGCAAAGAAACGGGACGCCAATTGTCAATTAAAAGTAAATCTTTTTTAGGTTTCGGAATTAAAGTAATTAAACCTTGAGTGAGAGTCGGGGGGAGAGCCTCATTCTGTATGCTTTCTTCAAAAACCTTAAGTAAAAAAGGAGACAGTTCTTTAGAGAACTGTTTATAGAACTCTGCGGTAAGCCCGTCCGTTCCGGGAGATTTATTGTTTTTAAGTTCTAGAATTGAGTTACTAACTTCAGATAAAGTAATTTCACTATCACAAAGATTTCTGTCATCTCTTGAAATAGTCTTACAATTTTTAACAGACTCCAGAAAAGTACGGGCTGCCTCTTCAGAATACTTTTTTTTATACAGTTTACTGTAAAATTTAGAACAGAAATGTGCAATGGATTGAGGATTATTAGTGACTGTCCCCTCAATATTAAGAGTTTCAATTAGCGAAGTACTTAAGCGACTCTTTTCTAGTCTGAAAAAATATGCTGTGTTGCATTCTCCCTCCTCCATCCATTTTTGTCTAGATCTAATGTAAGCACCCTGTGCTCTATAAGTGTACATCTCGTCTAATTTAGATTGCAGGTCAGCATACTCAAGCTTTTCTGATTCAGAAAACAGCTCTGGGGGTTTAGAAGAAAGTATTGTAATTTTAGACACCACCTTATTTTCTTCTGCTTTCTTAAGTCTAGCTAAATTACTACCGAATTTCCTAAAATATTTACTAATTTCAAACTTTAAGAGCTCCCACTGGCAACAATATGAGTCTAACACTAAAGCTCTTCTCCAGTACTGCTCAATCAGTAATGTGATATTCCTCTTAACATCTTCAAACAGGAGAAGGGAATTGTTCAATTTCCAATAAGAAGGAGATGAGCTGAAGTCAAGGGATGCAGAAAGACAAATCTTGAGAGAGATAGCACTGTGATCTGTAAGAGGTGTAGCATGAATGCTGACTGATTTACAACTGTTTGCTAGGCTTTGGGAAATGAGCCAGTAATCTATTCGGGACTGCTTAGAACGGTCCTTGCTGCTCCACGTATAAAGTCTCTGGTGTGGATAAAATTCCCTCCATATATCAACAACACAAAAACGTAACATGAAATTATTCATAATTGAACTTATAGAAGCAGCTCTAGGGGGAAACCTATCTAAATCACTATTTAAAACCATATTGAAATCCCCTCCTGAAATAAGAACAGCATTGGGGTATTTATTTAACCAGTACTGAATATTTTCACTGATCACATCCATTAAAGTCGCATTTTCTTTAGAAGAATTGTACCCATATACATTTAATAGAACTGAGATGGTCTGACCAAGTGAAACCACTAATAAGAGAAAGTGACCTTTGGGATCACTGACGACGTGTAAAATCTCACCAACAAACTTATTTTTTAGAGTGGCGACACCTGCTGATCGCTCTGTGCCATGCGACATCCATACATCACTGCCCCACTGGGATCTCCAAAATTTAACATCGTCTTGTGTGGAGTGGGTTTCTTGAAAAAAGCAAAAGTCTGATCCGTGGTTTTTAACAAACAAAAAGAGGGCTTTGCGCTTTACACTGTTTCTTAAACCCTTGGCATTAAGAGAAATTAACGATATCGACATTGATAAACAAACAGCAATGAACAGCTGTTAACACGAGTCACAACAAAGGCAGAAAGTCAAAATTGACTGATAGATGAGAAGAAAACTGAGATGAACAGAGCTTAATTGACCAATTTAAATGACCAAATTAAAGGTCCAGCTGTAATACGATGATGGCTCAAATGCCATAGTGACGGGTAACAGTCACCATCTTAGAAAAGAGTGCACGATCCTTATGATGAAACTCACAAAGTAATCTCCACACCTTCAATGAACGCACGCGCTCCGATGTAATAGGCTGTTTTTCCAGCAGCCCTCGCCTCTCTCACTCTCGGCCACAAGCTCTTCCGTCTGCGAAGCGCAGGTTGTTGTCTTGGAAAAACTGGGACTTCTTGGCAGCTTTCCATAAGGCATCGCGGATAACTCGTAAGGTAAACTGCATGATAACGGCGCAAGGTTTTGTGTTGTCACCTCTCCTCCCTAGCCGATGCACAGTGTCAGCGACATCAGGGTACTTTTTCTTGGCCTCGGGATAAGTCTTGCTGCAGAATGACCTCAGATCTGATATCTTCCTTGAAAGTCTCTGGTACTCCAAACAATGTCAAATTCCACCTGCGAGAGTAAATCTCCAGATCAGAAATGCGTGTTTCCCATGTGCCCGTAAGACATTCTTGATCTTCAAGTCTGGAATCTACATCTTTCAAATTGTTCTTCAAATCTTGAACTTCGGTACACACAAAGTATATCGTTTTCTTCAGCCCTTCTATCTTCAGAGCGTTGGCGCTAATCATTCCTTCGAGTGCATCAGACCGGGTATTGATCAATGAGGAAAGTGTGGAGATGATGGAAGAGTCGGTCTGCTCATTTAGACTTGAAGATTTACCTTTTTAGTGAGCAGGTGGCTTGCTAGGAGTGACAGGGAGTGAAGTCGCGCAGAGCTCAAACTCGTTTACAGGAGGAGAAGCATAATCGTGGACATCCATACTAGTGTCAACAATGTCTAATCGCTCTTTGCGTTTGTCAGATGGCATGGTTGCGCTCTTAATTGAATGCACTGATATCTGATCCAGCAAATGTAACGTTAAATAATACGTTGATACAGCTAGCCTTTCTAAATCTGTAAAGTTTGGTCAGGAACTCTGAAAATTTCGTCTTAACAAGGCGCCATCTTGGACCTCCCTCTCGCCTTTAGGATGCCTTCAGTAACGTCCGCGGGTGCCGGTAAGTGGAGTTCGTTTATAAAGGCTACTACGAACAGCCTTTTCCCATTTTTATCACCGAATAATTCAGGTAATATATTTTATAGTTTCTATATTAAATTATATGTCAATCAGTACTGCGTTTTTCATATAGTTTATTTATTTATTTATTACCTGAAGATAACTTGAAAAACACACATAAACCATATATTTTCGCAATCGTGTGTTTACTGTCTTCATCAGTAAAAACGTTTCTGCTTTTATTTAGCTCAGCTACAGCCATAGCCATGTGAGTTCGTCCATATTAGGGATTTCCTGCACGTCACAAGTTTCTGCGCGAGAGCGCCCTCTGACTTCGAGTATGAATGAAACATGCACTGCACAAGAGTGTTCAGCTCTCCTGATACTCACATCTCCTCATTTTGGATACGAATAAAACGTCAAACATCTCTTTTAATTTAAATCTAGATTTAAATCTAGAAATCTAGAAAATTTAAATCTAGAAAATGTGAAAACAGCTGCTCGAGCTTGAATAAAGTGCGGGGGACGAATTTACATTTGATTAAAATTAATATTAAATAAAAAAATGCAGCTAACGTAGTTCTACACACAGCAATAAAAACAAAGCTGCTTGTTCTCTTTCGTTCTTGCTGTTTAATTGGGAAAATTTTAAAGCGCGTCGAGGTGTCTTGTCTTTTTTATGTTACATGACTAAAAACTATTAATACTTTGAACTATTATTATTACAGTATTTATTTAAAAAGCGTAGTGTGCCTTAAAAATAATTATCACAACACTGGTAGAACAGGCTTATACTGATTTTCTCGTCCTCCGAATTATACTTATCAATCCTGTTTTTATAATCATTATCATTCAAAAAAAAAGAATAAATTCAGAACAGGATTAGATTAGAATTCTATTTTAAATAAGACAGGAATATTTTTTTCTACAACAACAACAGTACTGTTTACAACAGCAAAACCACCCTGTAAACTCAATAACTACAACAACAACAACAACAACAATAATAATAATATCATTCCAGAGTAATTAAGAGGTGCAACAAATGTCTTTAACATTTAAACTTAAATGGGCTTTTCTGTGTTTCTTTTTCAAACCTGCGTCATGGCATTTGCTGCTGTATCAATACAGAAGCATCCATGTCGATACACATATCAGCAAGGAGCACAGCCCTATTAAAAGCCGTGCTCCATGTGCCCCTTTTATACTTTGAGCACCTGCCCCTCCAAAGGTCTCTGCACGGCCCTGTTATTCTGTCTATTTCTGTATATCTGTAACGTTGGCCAGTTGGAACTTTCACCCCAAAATGGCGGCCGCGCTACCGAAGCGCCACGTAGTGGCTGTTACCCGAAAAGCATCAGAGTTTCGCCTCTTGGTATTCTATACTCTTTGACTGCGCGACGTAATGAACAACAAGCCCTATGAGGAAGTGCGTGGCGTTCCCGTGATGCTTTGCGCCTGAACGCGTTTGTTCCGTAGAGCTTCATCATGGCTAGCGATGGGCCGCCGGGCGCTGATTCAAATACAGATATTAACTCATGGAGTCACGGCGAGCTGCAGGCCAAACTGGCCGAGTTTGGAGCACCTAACATGGGTGAGATGAAAGCGTTTGTATCCGAGCTCTGTGGCGGAGTTTGGCGCAGTTTTTCTCTCGCTAGCTAGCGTTAGCCTGTTATGTCCTTGTCTGCTGCTCAGGCCTTTACTGCCGTAAACTTCGCGCTGAAGTGTCGCACATGTAAATATGTCTTATAGCTGTATTTGTATTTGCATTTGTTCGGTGATTAAAACACGTATGACTGTGAATAACATAAGCTAAGCTTAACCGAAGTCGCTCGTGAGCGCAGTATGAATGTTTGTGTTATAAAACTGAAAACTCTCATTTAAATACCGCACTTTTGCTGACACACCGCACATAATACTCGTTTAAAAACATATTTAATTCAGTCCAGTGTTGAAAAACAAAAATTTAGATTTTTGAATCATCTGAAAGCTGAATAAATAAGCTTTCCATTGATGTTTGGTTTGTTAGGATAGGACAATATTTGGCTGAGATACAACTTTCTGAAAATCTGGAATCTGAGGGTGCAAAAAAATCAAAATATTGAGAGAATCGCCTTTAAAGTTGTCCAAATGAAGTTCTTAGAAATGCATATTACTAATCAGAAATTAAGTTTTGATATATATTACGGTAAGAAATTTACTAAATATCTTCATGGAACGTGATCTTTACTTAATATCCTGATGATTTTTGGCATAAAAAAAAATCAATCGTTTTGACCCATACAATGTATTGTTGGCTATTGTTACAAATATACCCCAGCGACTTAAGACTGGTTTTGTGCTCCAGGGTCACAAATATATTTGTGTTTTCTGTTTTTCAGGTCCCAGAGAGGAGCTCATAGACAGACTGAAATCTTTTGCACAGGTAAGTTATGCAGGTTTTTAACTGCAAATCTGCACATAAGATGGATTTCTTTGTCTGAGCATAACATTTATTTCGTCTGCAGTCTGGGATGATCTTAACTAAGCCGAACATGCAAGGAGGAGATGACAAGGTCATGACTACTACGGTACTGCTATGTCTTGTTTATTTCCTCCCTCTCTGTTTTTGTTTCAATTAGTTGTTTGCAAAGGCAAGTATCTCTGTGTTTGAGAACCGCAGTGTGTGTTGTGTGTGTCTCAGATGCCAGGTCTGCCGCCCATGCCCCCGATGCCCTCTATGCCCCTGCCGCCGGGCATGAACATGATGCAGGCCATGAACATGATGGGCGGCCCTCCGCCCATCCACATGGGCATGGAGCCGCCCGGCATGATGCAGCACGACGACAGAGCGGCGCAGGTGAGAGAGACACAGTTCTGTGTGTGAAACCTTACATTTCACTGCGATGCATGACTTCACTGTCAAGTTCCACTTCTGTTGCTCAGTAACTACTATCAAACAGTCCTATTAATTGTTGCAATACATTCTGAGGATTACTGATTAAAGATATGCACGATTGCATCTTTTTCTTTATCAATCAACGCAAACACTCACGTTTAGCTTCAAAATAAGAAGCATTTTTTTTAAGTTTAGAACTAAAAAGCAGTGCTAAACAGGTGAAATGGTGAACCACAATTAGGAGTTTATTGAAAGGAAGGTGTCAGGCTGTTGTTTACAGCTGTATGTGTGTGTTCAGGGTGATTCGCGTGGGATGGATGACCAGATGAAGGAGCAGGAACTCCTAGAGCAGCAGAAACGGGTGAGAAAATACTTATTCTTATGGCTGTTTTCAACCGTGCTGCTAAATTCAGAAGGATTTGTGTCATATCACACAAGCAATTTCAGCTGTATGATTGTGAATTATTTATGCACTACTGTTCAAAGTTTTGGGGTCAGTATGATTATTTTAAGAAATTAGTAGTTTTATTCAGCAAGGACACATTAAATTGATCAAAAGTGACAGTCAAGGCATTTATAATGTTATTATAATAATACAATGTGTTTGAGTGTTCCATTCATCAAAGAATCCTGATAAAAATGTATCACAATTCACAAAACTATTGAGCAGCACAACTGTTCTCAACGTTGATAATAATAATAAATCTTTCAAATCAGCATATTAGAATGATTTCTGAAGGATCATGTGACACTGAAGACTGGAGTAATGCTGCTGAAAATTCAGTTTTACATCACAGGAATAAATTACATTGTAAAATATATTCACACAGGAAAATAGTTATTCTGATATGTAATATTTCACAATATTGCTGTTTTTACTGTAGTTTATATAAAATAAATGTTGAGCATAAGACACAAAAATCTTACAGATCCCGAACTTTTGAATGTTATTCTAAATGTTTTGATGTGTATTCTGTGATGTAGATTGTTCAAGTACAAAACAACCCGTGATATCACTTATAGTTTTTTCTTGGTGTGAATTGACATGAATTATTCTGAAACAGAGTTTGGTGGTCTTACAGTGAATGTTTGTGTCTGTCTCTCAGGCTGCTGTGCTTCTGGAACATGAGAGGCAGCAGGAACTGGCTAAAATTCAGCAGGGGGTGCCACCGGGCACCAGAGGACCTGAACTGGGACCACGACCCAACCTCCTGCCCCCCATCCCGCCTCTCAGAGGTCAGCCGCCCCTCAGCCTTCATACTGCAGAAATACAGCTAAACACTGATTCACCAGGATCCTTTCTTTAACAGCTCTGAATTTATGCATTGACATCTAATTATGTCAACCCAATATGATATCATGCTGATTGGATGCCCTTTGTTTTTATTTTACTAAGAATATATAATAGGCAAGACACTACAGGCAAACACTTTTTTTCATGCCCTAGTTATTTTGAGATTTTGGACATATTTGGTTTTTCATAACATGTTGTTTCAGACTAGTGGAAAGAAATGTGTAGCTGATTCAAAATACACATTTTAGTTGATATTTTAGTACACTGTGCCTGTAGATTTTAGTCATAGCACTTGTTTTTAAAGGTTTTCTCAAAATGAATGATCAGATTTATTTCCTGGATATGTATGCAACTGAGTGCATATTTACGTAATGCCTCAATTGTATATTTAAACATAACATTTCAGAAAACTTGTAACACTAAAAAAAAAGGTTGGAATATATTCCATCAATTTTGGAATTTTTTTTACCCAATTCACCTTATCTGTCTTGCGTTTCGCCAACCAGACTAGATGAGTGCAGCCTTCAAATTTGTTACTGATAAGGGTGATTTTTACTTTAAACATGATTTCTCTCCTGCTGTAGTTGGGACTCCGAGTGGCCCCGCCCCTCCAGGTGTTTCTGTGGTGCTCCAATCTGCCAATCAACGACAGAAAGTCCCACCCCCTCCAGGAGAAGACACCAGAGAGGTGCGAGACCTTGAGAGCCTCAATGCATGATCGGTTTGACGTATGAACTCAGTCTCTTTACTAATCTTGACTTGTGTTTGATTGGTGTTCAGTCGTGGCAGGGTGAGGATGTTGGCATCGGGCCGAAGATTCCTCAGGCTCTGGAGAAGATCCTGCAGCTGAAGGAAATGAGGCAGGAGCAGCTCAGCATTGCCCCTACAGGTCACTATGAGCAACACTATGACTGCCAATCCACAGGGTTCATTTCATGCTTAAACGCTGCCTTAATGTCGATAATGATCATATTTATGAGATGAGAGCACTTGAGCACATCTAGTCTAATTATCTGTGGGAGAAACTCTGAGTTTACTTTTGAGACAGTTTGTAAGCTGAGGGTGTGAGAATTAATGAAATTATAGTGAAAATTAGTGCCGGTCATAATTAGGTTTTTTTTTTTTTTATATATAGTTTAGCCTGAGCAAATTTAATGAATAATGCATGTGTCTAACTTTCTCTGTTTTATCTGTTTTAAAACAAGTCATTATATGAACTCTTGCATTATTTATTTAAAATTTGGCTGACAAATTTGAGCTTTCTAGAAAAGTTTTGTAATTCAAAACATGAATCGTCTTTTGTTAGAGAAAGAGTGCTTGCATTCAAACAGTGTAGAAATAATCATTTCTGTTGCTGGTTTTATCCACAGAGGAAGATGATGACGACGAGACCGGCGAGATGGATATGAATAATTCCTCCGCCCGTGGATACTCGGATGAGGACGATGAAAGTGGTCTTTCTAAAAAAGATGTAGGTGTCCTCACATTTTTTGGCAGCATTTGCAAGGCTCTCATTAATCTAACTTGCTGTTCTGCACACTCTTACTGAATCACTCCTCGGTTACTTACAGAAAAACCGCAAGCGCAGGAACAGGAAGAAGAAGAACAAAAAGAAGAGGCAGCAGGAGAAGGAGCAGCAGGAGGAGGAGAAAAAGAAAGAGGAGAGCCGTGACAAGGAGGCCGAGGTGGAGATTGAGTACGTGACGGAGGAGCCTGCGATCTACGACCCAAACTACGTCATCTTCAAGAGGATCTTTGAGACGTTCAAGGTCAGAAAAGGCTGCATTTCTTGATGTTTTGAGATGAGTACTGTAACTTTCAGTGTGCAAAATTTCCTAAACTCCAAAAAGATTATTTGTTGAAACTAAACTGCAAAACTTTGTTTGATATGAGAAAATATAAAGAATGAAGCTTGTTTGATGTTTCATTTAGAACTTTCTGATCTGCTGCATAATTCATACTCATCCATCACAGTGTGACATCCATCCTGCTTCATTCACCTAGACTGATATTTTAAAGACTGAAAATAACTCTGATATTTTGATGGATGTGGCACTCATTGGCTTTCTATCACAGCTGACAGATGATGTGAAAAAGGAGAAGGAAAAGGAGCCAGAGAAGCCTGAAAAGCCAGAAATCCTTTCATTTAAGAAGAAGGGGTTCGAGCTGGAGAGGAAAGACAGCGATGACAGTGACGAGGTGAGTTGAAGGCCACTTCCAGATCTTGTGGTTTCCTGATGATATTCCTGTCTAACCCCCGTTCATTTCCTGTTTGACAGGAAGCCAAAAAGGACATGCCCAAGTTGTCCAAAAAGAAACTGAGGAGGATGAACAGGCTGACGGTGGCAGAGCTCAAACAGGTAACAAGTGTGCCATTACTGTTTATTTCCTCTTCATTTTATCAAAATTGCTCCTAAAGCCACCTCTGAGTTCAGTACCTTTAGATTAAAATGTATTTTAAATAATGTGGACAAACAGGGTCTTTTTTTAAATATCTTTTAGCTGTAAATGTGCTTAACGGAATAGTTGAATGAAAATTTGCTCAGGACATTCCCATCACTTGCTCGCCAGTGGATGCTCTGCAGTGAATGGGTGCCGTCGGAATGAGAGTCCAAACGGCTGATAAACACATCACAGTAATCCACACCACTCCAGTACATCAGTTAACGTCTTGTGAAGACAAAAGCTGCATGTTTGTAAGAAACAAATCCATCATTAAGACATTTTTCATTTCAATCTGTTGCTTCCGTTGAGTCCATAATCCATAATAACGCTTTATCCAGTGAAAGTCATCTCGTCTGAATCAGGAGAGAAATCTGCACAGATAAAACACCATTTACAAGACAAAACAGCTCTAAACAAATATGTGGGTTGTTTTTGATGTGAGAGATGGATTTGTTTCTTACAAACACTCAGCTTTTTTACTTCTCAAGACGTAAATTGATGGACTGGAGTGGTGTGGATTATTGTGATGTTTTTATCAGCTGTTTGGACTCTCATTCTGACGGCACCCATTCACTGCAGAGCATCCACTGCTGAGACAGTGATGCAGTGCTACATTTCTCCAAATCTGTTCTGAAGAAACAAACACTAAAGTACATTTTCAGCAAATTTTGGGTGATCTAATCCTTTAATATGAAATGAGTAACAATGAGCCGTCTTCATCATAATTGAATTTAATTACTTGACCTTAACATGTTATTTGAATGCTATTTCAGAGTGGAAACGATTGCTATTTTCAGAACTGATGTCAGGTAAAGTTGAATGATCACGCTTCATAATGTTTTTGCTCCTCTGTCTGTCAGCTTGTTGCTCGTCCTGACGTGGTGGAGATGCACGACGTGACGGCGCAGGAGCCCAAGCTGCTGGTTCACCTGAAGGCCACCAGGAACACAGTGCCTGTGCCGCGTCACTGGTGCTTCAAGAGGAAGTACCTGCAGGGCAAGAGAGGCATAGAGAAACCTCCGTTTGAGCTGCCCGAGTTCATCAAGAGAACCGGTATCCAGGAGATGAGAGAAGCCCTGCAGGAGAAGGTGCCATCTGGGTTCATTACAAAAACTAACAAAAATACATAGCAGCACTACTGTTTTCAACATTGATAATAATCAGAAATGTTTCTCGAGCAGCAAATCTGCATATTAGAATGATTTCTGAAGGATCATGTGACACTGAAGACTGGAGTAATGATGCTGAAAATACAGCTTTGATCACAGAAATAAATTACATTTTACTATATATTCAGATAGAAAAAAAAGTGATTTTAAATTGCAATATTTCACAATTATTGTTTTTACTGCATTTTTGATTAAATAAATGCAGGTATAATATGCATATAGTGCTTAATGTAATTGCATATGCATATCTGATACTTATTCATATAGTTATGTTACTCTTGGCACATTCTGTTCCTGAACAAGGTCAGAAAACAACAGTGTGCACGACTTTTCCTCTTTTATATTCAACAATATAGTTTGTTGAAAAAAAAAAAAAGTGTTTGCAGACATTAATGAAATTCAAACTCGCAGGAAGCAGCTCAGTGTTTGGTTTCTGTCTGTAGATGTGACGCCTGAGCTCATGAGGCCTTCAGCGCTGACTCTGATGTGTGATCATTTCTGTGCTTCAGCGCTCATGTTCTTATGCCGTTTTCATAAGAGACCGCGCTTGAGTGACGGTTTTAATATTGTGAATTGGGTTAATTTAAACATTAACGTTCTGGGTTGATGTATTTCCCGCTGCTGTCAGCTTCACTGACGTCTCTGTATTCCTGTAGGAAGATGCCAAAACCATGAAGACTAAAATGAGGGAGAAAGTTCGGCCCAAGATGGGGAAGATTGACATCGACTACCAGAAGCTGCACGACGCCTTCTTCAAATGGCAGATCAAACCGAAGCTCACGATACACGGGGACCTGTATTATGAGGTGCGCTTGCGTTACCTGATGTCAGTTATGATGACACTTCGTGGAGCATAAGTAACTCTCGTCTGGTTGTTATGTGTCAGGGTAAAGAGTTCGAGACGCGGCTGAAGGAGAAGAAACCAGGCGATCTGTCCGGCGAGCTGCGAATCGCTCTCGGGATGCCCACAGGACCTGTGAGTGCTTCATCCTGCTCTGCTTTACACAACAAAGCATTTCCTTTTTGCGCAAAGCAACTGTTGTTTTGTTCTGTGAAAGTGCAGGAGAGCTGTTCAGACGCTTATGTAATGCTTTGTGTAATTTTAGCTGTGCTTTGTCTTCGCAGAACTCTCATAAAGTTCCTCCGCCGTGGCTGATCGCCATGCAGAGATACGGACCTCCACCCTCGTATCCAAACCTGAAGATCCCCGGCCTCAACGCCCCCATCCCTGAGGTCAGACACACACTCAAACACAGAGAGAGAAAAAAAGTGTTGAGAAATGCTACTTTTATGAGCAACACTTTGCATTATTGCTCTTATCATTGGAATTAAATTTACGTTTTTGTACATTTTTATCTCATAAAGTACATAGATTGCGTGTGTGTGATGAATCATTTTATGATCACAATTTCTGCTTCTCTCAATTTAAGCATAATCGTCTGCAATATTTTTCACTCACTGTTTATCCTGAAAACATTTCATGTTAATTTAGCATTTGCGTTATGTTGCATTGGTAACAAACTTTCTTGGTTGCAGTTGCCAGATTTCCAGGTTGCCAGAATAGTTTAAATCAGAGAGATGTTTCTTAAATTCATGCATTTTCTGCTTCATAATAACTTATTACAAGGTAATAATGTATGTAGGCCTACTGTATATATGTGTGTGTATATGAGTATGTTTACGATTTGCTTAGTTTTAGATTCTGAAATTGTGTGATTATAGTGTATATATTTTTATTTTTTATATATGTATATTTACTTTTTAGCAATTTTTAGAAAGTTAATATATGTATTCAAATCATTTTTTAATATTACTTTTAACATTAATATTGTATGTTTTATATACGTTTATTTGTGCGTTTCTTTAGGTAGAAATTACTCTTTGTGAGTATGATCTCAATAAAATGATCATTTTAAAGTTCATTAGTCAAAGTGACAATTTCCACTAATTTTCGCAATTAATACTTCCAGCAGTGATATGCCGAACTTTTTAAAGGAAGAGACTTTAGTCTGTAATCAGGTATAAAGTGACGTGTTACACCAATCTAATGATCTAACAAAAGCGCATCAGTCTCCATTAAAGGAACTGACTTAAACAAGACTCAGTTCACTAAAACTGTTCTTCAGTGTAAAGCTCATTAGTGTAGTGGTCATGTAAAGCAGTGATATCTAATTAGGTGTGTCTGTCTCTTTCAGGGCTGTTCGTTTGGGTATCATGCGGGCGGTTGGGGTAAACCTCCTGTGGACGAGACGGGCAGACCGCTGTATGGAGACGTGTTCGGAACCAACGCCATAGACTTCCATGTGAGCAAACTACCAAATCACGTCCTGAATATACAGTCATTTTTAAATACTAGATACTGCAACTTCTGAAAAGACAATTTATTGCTTATTGCTTTTACAAAACCGGTGTTCTTGAGGTGGGGGGGGGGATATTAAGTTTTCATTAAGTGTAATTATAATTAAATTCATTGTGAGGAGATCTAATTGTAGAACTGCAAATTTCCTATTTATATTACATCTTCACACACTTCTCATTCCTGCAGCGTTTGATTCTGTTGTTTGGTTTGCCTGATAATGTTGACAGGCCAAAGCAGAGGAGGAGGAAGTAGATCGAGCCACGTGGGGCGAGCTGGAGGCGTCTGATGAAGAGTCATCTGAGGAAGAGGAGGAGGAGGAGAGCGAGGAGGAGAAACCAGATGAAACTGGCTTCTTCACACCTGCAGACAGGTGCTGTTCATCTCAGGGTCTGTCTCTGATTGGCTCGCGTGTGTTTGAGACATGAGGGCTCACAGATGTCTGTTCTCTCTCGTTGTTTTGACAGCGGGTTGATCACTCCGGGCGGCTTCTCCTCCGTTCCTGCCGGCATGGAGACTCCAGAGCTCATCGAGCTCAGGAAGAAGAAGATCGAAGAGGCCATGGACGGGTGAGTGTCTGTGAGCAAATACCAGTTTATGTGAAGAGCAGAGCCAAATTTCAGGCCCTACAAGGCCACTTAAAATCATCTGCTCACCTGAAATACATTTTTGAACTTTTAGATAAAATGTGAAAGTTTGCTTTTTATTTATATATATATATATATATATATATATATATATATATATATATATATATATATATATATATACACACACACACACACACATACATCATATTTGATACATCAGGCCTTTATGGCTCATACAGCGATATATTGAGAATATGGAGCTCATATTTGGAGGGGAAAACTTTTTTTTTTTTTCCCCCCCAGAGGATCATATGCAATTTGGTGCAGATGCTGGTATTTAAATGGCCAAAAAGCTAAATGAAAGTCTGATATCATGTAATATAAATCAATAATATCTTTATAAGCAGTATAACAGACTACTGCTATAAATATCAGTCGTCACTCTATATCTTCAATGATATGTCTTAGTAATGTGATATTAATGCTTAGATTTATAAACAAAGCCGTGGTTTCAATTTCAATATTTTAATATCATGCAATGCAATACAATGATGATCGAGAGATGAACAAATAAACGTTCCTCAAAAGCCTGAAAATCATATTTGATACTCACTGAAAAAAAAAGATGGATAGTCAAGTAAACCTAAGTTAAGTCCAGTAAGTGTTCATCTTGAAATATTACTAACAGTATAGTTATTTTTGCATTTACTTTATGAAAATCGGTAAAGATTTCACACTGCGAAGGACGAGCTGAAGAGGAACAGTTTTACATTTATACTAAAAGGCGTTTTACTTGATTAAAAAAGTCTAAACTCTGTCAGATCACAGAAGGCATGTAGCAGATTCTGCAACAGGTTTTTCAGCAAACTTTTGATCATTTAGAGACCTTAATTCATGCATCAAGTATGATAGAGTAGGCTTTATAGGGTTAATTAGTCCAACAGTACAGTGTGACTCATTGTGTTTATACTCTTTATGAGAGCTCTTACAGGCCCCATACGGCAATGCTGGCTTGATTGTTCCTCTAGTGTTGCAGAAGCCACATTGTGAGACCCAGTGACATTTGTGCTTAATGTGTGTTGTAGCGTTTAAAAATGTGGGCTGTTAACCATCAGGTTGTAGGTTTGAGCTCTGCAAGTGCTGTTTGGTGAGCTATCAGCATCGTTTCCTTGAGCACTTAAGATGAAAGCGTTTGATAAACGCTGCTTATGTAACTCGTGTTTGTGTGTGTTTTCAGAAACGAGACGCCTCAGCTGTTCACGGTGCTGCCGGAGAGGAGGACGGGGCCGGTCGGGGCCGCTATGATGGCATCCACACACATCTACGACATGACTGCGGTACGGCTGTGTGTCGCATAGCTTCTCAGATCAGTTTTGGTTTGATAAATTCATATACATTTAAATTAAAAATCTTAGTTGATTTAAAACAATAGGGATGCATTTAATGAATCAATATCAGTTCCAGTCCAGTTTCAAATCCCATTTTATCCACTTTTAGCACCGGTCATCCAATAATTGCAGTAACCTTTCATACGATTTGAAACAAAGTCTCAGCTTTCCAATTCTGTTGATTATACCACAAAATATAAATAATACATGTGGTTTTGACAGTTTTTAATGTGGCATGACAGATCGCTATAGCAGGTCAGTTCAAGTGGCATATGTGAACTGATTATCTCTTCATCTTTACTGCTAGTTATTGCATGAAATAAACATGAGTGAACATCTGAAGGTGTTGAAACGAAACAACTTCACTAAACTTAATGTTTCGTAATCGCTCAATCAGTGTTTCAGCCGCATAAAGACATCAATAAAACAGCTTCTAAACAATGTCACTTAACATTTTCCTCAGAAAAGGCAATGTCTGTAAACATGAAAACTAATTTTTATGACAGCCAACATTTAAATGTGTATATTTAAATAAGGAAGTTGAATAGAAATGTAATTATATCATTAAAAGTAGATAAAAGCTGCTTTACGTGCAATATAAATGCATTTATATTTTATATAATTTACATGCTTTTTTTAATCTGAGGGTCAATTATAGCTAAAAATAGATAGAAAATGAATTTGAAGTTAATTGTAACCTTTAATATTGTAGCAATGTACCACCTGACATGCTTCCTTGTATAGTTTACAGCATTAGTTGAGAGAGAAACTTGACATAAACTGATATACATCTAAACGAATCGATATCAAATCAGACTTTAATCAAATCATGAAATCTTTCAATGCATCATCTTCCCATTTATATATTCAGAAACAAAACCAGATGCATTAATAAACCTGAGATGAACCGGTGCAGAATTGCATATTGGTTTGTGTTTTATAGTAATCATTTCACCTCGCAGCCAGACAGCATCCACCTCGTATCCCAGAGTTCTCTGTGTCTGGTTGATTTCAGTGATAGATGGCAGATAACCTTTGCAGGATCTCCATCAGATCTCTCACAGCCATCACATGCAAATCACTCCGTCCATATGGCACTCATTTGCATTTCAAATGACAGCGAGAGATAAACGAGCTCCAGCTGGGCGGTGGAAATGTCAACTATATACTGTTTATATCACTGCAGATGTGTTTGTGCAGTCGAAACCAGTGGACACATGTTTGTGTGTCTGTCATGCTTACCCTCTGATCGTGTGGTTCATGTAGACGGTGACGAGCCGTAAGGTGGGCGGAGTCTCGGGGCTGGGCGGAGACTCTCAGGGGGTGGAGGTGGCTCTGGCGCCGGAGGAGCTGGAGCTCGACCCCATGGCCATGACGCAGAAGTACGAGGAGCACGTCAGAGAGCAGCAGGTGGAGAAAGAGGACTTCAGCGACATGGTGGCCGAGCACGCCGCCAAACAGAAGGTGAGTTCCAAAATGCATCAGCCAATCATAAAGCAAAATCAAAAACAAAGAAACAGGAAGTTATATCTTGGGGTAGTTCATTAATTTAAGCTTATTTTTAGGTCCATTTGCATTTTGTCCTCCACATTTCCATTATTGTTTAGCATAATGGATGTCTTATGAGCATTTGTTCATAATTATCATTGTCTTTGTTCATGATCATTCTCATTAAACCGCTAAAAATAACATTCATTATGACATTCCTTATGATGTTCCTTATTTGTTAATTGCTGTGGACATAAGCATCTGCAGAATGAAGACACAAACAAAATCAGCCAATTAAATGAATGATCATTCTGCCGTGATGTACCTTTATTTCACTTTTATACTTTTTTTGTATAATTTTATTCATATTTATTTTATTTTATATTCCAAATATTTATTTATTTATACTTATTACACATTTTTATTATGCAAATTCATTTTAGCATATATTCACAATTGATTGTGTACACAATTATAAATATATTTTTATAATACACAATTATACAGTTAATATAATTTTATTTTTATAATAGTTTTTTATTATTTAAAAAAGATATATATTTGTACATAAATAATCAGACATTTTTATAATTCTCTTTTTCTTTGTTGTCATCACAACGTTACTTAATTGCCCTGAAAATCACTACATTCTATAATTCTAAATAGAATTTCTTGTCTTCACACTAAATTTTTCTAACTTTTGATTTAAGCTAAATATGACCTCTACATGTTTTTGAAATGCTTTGCAAAAGATGCTATCATAAAATATAATGCTATAATAATAAAAAAAAAAAAGAATTCTAAAATCACCATATTAATTTCTGCACTAAATGGGGTGCAATAAAATAATTTTCTAGTAAAGCCAGTTTAAATGTCTCTGTATCATCTTGTGTATCATCTTTGTAAATGGTTAGTGTGTTTTTACCAGTGTTTCCTGAAATCTTTTTCTTCCGTGTCTTCCTCGCAGCAAAAGAAGCGCAAGGCGCAGCCGCAGGACACGCGCTCTGGAGCGAAGAAATACAAAGAGTTCAAGTTCTAGCCCTGCGGTGAGCTGCGGGACGCCAGCCCTTCTCATCCTTCATTTCTTACTTTTTAAAACTGCTGATGTCGTGTAGAAGCGCCCTTGTGTTTGTACGTCACGTGACAGTGAGCGACGTTTTTCATTTATGCTTGTTGTTTTTGTAAATAAAATACCAGTCCATGACAAATTGATGTTAGTGTTTTATTTCTTTAATATTTCACCCACTTTTTTTTTTATTTTTTTTTAGGTTTAACCGATTATAGAGTAGTTATAGTAGATATTTTTGTAGACATGCTCAATTCTAAAATATTGAATTAACAAGAAATCAATCTTTGTGAGTGTTGACTTTGTAACATTTGTAGCATCCCTATCGATTAACCTTGAACAGATTTGTTTCAATTATTTGTAATGGATTTGAGTCTGCAGTGAGCCGCTCAGGCCAGCAGGGGGCGAGTGAGAGTCTCATCAGGAAGTCTGACCGTCACCTGATGTCTGGGATTTGTTTTGACCTACATAACACTTTCACTGCCACTTGACCTCAGTCGAGAGCAGACAAACACTCAAACACCGCGTCTTCAGACAATAACACACTCAATTCCCGCCAAACACGCCATCTGAATGAGCTCAAACACGTCGCATCGGTGGGCAAGATCCAATTTGCCACATTCCAGACGTCGTACAAACACTGACTTCATTTTAAAGCCTCGAGTATCATCTCAGGTCTTCATTTGTTTCGTGATTTCTGATGAGTGAGACATGAGTTTGATTCGGGAAGATGTGCTGCTACTCATTGAAGTGAGTTTTGCACACTAAACGCAAGTCACATTTCCTTATGGAGGCCCATTTCTGACAGAAGAACAAATGAAAAAAAAAAAAATCACGCTTTGGTAAATCACAGTTATGATACAAGTCAAAATTATGTGATCGTCATCAATATGAGAAAAAAATAGGAATTATAGTGAAAAATATTTTAACTTAAATTGAGATTGAAAGTCAGTTATGGCACATTCTAAATTATGACAAAAAATGAGTTAAAGTCAGTTACGGCATAGAAAGTAAATATAAAAAGTAGAAATCTTGACATTCAACTACAAGATAGAAAGTCAATTATGACAGTTGAAATTATGAGATGTCATAATTATGACAAAAATGTAAATTATAAAATACTAAATTATCAATAAGAGATTAAAAAAAAGGAATTATGGCAAAAAAAAATAATATTGAGAATGTCACTTATGACAGTCAAAATTATGACCAAAAAACTGTGGCAAAAATGTGAATTACGGTGTAAAAAGTAGAAATTCTGGAAAAGAAATGAAACTCCAGATAAAAAATTATGAGATAAAAAGTCATAGTTATGATGAAGTAAAAGTGAGAGACAAACTTGAAATTCTGACAAAAAATGAAAAGAGAGGTCAATTATGACAAAAAAAAGTTAACCTAAAAGTTTTTAAAATTGAACTTGGGCCTATTAGAAAAAGTTATGATTATGATAACTCATAATTTCAACTTTTATCTCATAATTTGACTGTCATGATTATTACTTTTTTTTAACCTCATAATCGACTTGTCTCATAATTTGACCTTTTTGTGTCAGTTTCAACTTAGTCATAATCATGACTTAATTTTTATTTTATTTACTGTTTGTCATGATTTTGACAATTTCAGCTTTTTATCTCATAATTATGACATGTCATTCTATGTCAGAATTATGATTTACCAAAGCATGTTTTTTTCTTATATGGCAGAAGTGGGCTTCCATACTTTTCACATAATAGTTAGCACTCGTTTTGTATTCCTCAACTTTACAAGCACATAAATGCTCTTGTGCATGACTAAAGTGTGATGCAAACCAGTACATCCAGCGTTTCCAAAGCCAGATTGTAATGACTCAACTAATTAGCGGTTTGATTTAAAACCCACAGGCGTGGGTGCTTACCTTCCGTTTCAATCGCACAACATCGTCAGCATCCTTAGGCTGTACTCGTTAAGAGATGAAGTCATAAACGCTACACAGGCCCGAGGCTCAGAAACACACACACACACACGTCTCAGGAGAAGCCCAGCTGTGTCATGCATTGGTCAGCATCAGCTGGTCATATTCTCTCCGTCAGACGCCCGCGAGGTGAACGAGCTGATAAATATAGATGTGCTTTCATCACCAGCCTCCTCCGTGGGGTTCCCGCCGCGCTCCGGACAAATCATATCTGTTTGCCTGGAAATGTGTGAATAAACAGCAGGTGTTTAGATGATGCTTTCACCTTTCTAATCTCAGTGGCCTGCTGTGACACAGGGGTCGTTTCTGACTGACCCTCAGTCCTGGTGACGTGGACGTGTGTATATTAGGACAGGATGGGATCACTCTCATATAATCCAGGCTCATTATAATGTGGCTGATCACATGACCAGCTCAACTAAGCACTAAGTTAGTGTCCTAAGATGACCTGAAGTGTCTGTTGTGCATGAAAACTGGATATTTTGACTTGTGCCGGCTGATTAAATAATTGCATTATATTTGAGACAAACTCAGTGTCCATTAATGGCCTTTAATACTGTTTTTAACTGAAATATTTGATACCAATACTGTTATTAGCACAGTACAAAATACAACAAAAATTTTAAAAATCAAACAAAACAGAACATATTTTTATTTAATAATACGTTTAATAATTTCATATTTTAGTTTAATGATTTAACTTAATAATAATGAGATGTACACAACATTTAATAATGCATTAAATTATTTTTTTAAAATTATTTTAAAGTGATACATGTCATGATTATGACATAATTTATCTTTTTTTGTCAGTTTCAACTTTGTCAATTGTGACAGTATTTCATAATTTTTACATTTTATCTCATAATGGTTGACATTATGCGATAAAACATAAATGAGATAATCTTTTTATTTTATAATTTAGACTAAATCTCATAATTTCACATTTTTGTCATGATTTTGACTTTATATCTCATAATTTCAACTTTTTATCTCATAGTTTTGACTTTATATCTCATAATTTCAACTTTTTATCTCATAGTTTTGACTTTATATCTCATAATTTCAACTTTTATCTCATAATTTTGACTATATCTCATAATTTAAACTTTTTGTCTCATAATTTTGACTTTATATCTCATAATTTCAACTTTTATCTCATAATTTTGACTTTATATCTCATAATTTCAACTTTTTGTCTCATAATTTTGACTTTACATCTCATAATTTCAACTTTTATCTCATAATTTTGACTTGCATCAATTATGACTTATGTCAAATTTATAATTTTCCAAAGCACAATTTGTGACAAAAATTACAGCTATATGACACATTCACTCAAATTCGCTGAAAGAATATTTCATATCCAAATACATAATATAAAATGTCAAAATTGTCACTGAGAGTGTTGTTGTGTTTGAGACAGATGTGAAGGAAGTGTATATGTCACATCTATAAATCCATCAGACATGAAGAAACTCTGGCAGTGCTAAACCCTCCTGTTGTCCTGAGAAACTCAAATTTGACCCAGATTGAAAACCATCAATAATTGATGAATTCTTAATGACGGTTCAGTGGGTCTGAATGTGTTTTTTCTGCTCCTAAAGTGCATTATGATGGAGTAAGACAGTTTGAGCAAAGAAAACGTGAAAGAATTTTGAGAGACATGCAACTTTAGAAACTTTCTGGTTGATTTCAGTCACTTTTGGCATTTTATAATATTGTATTTTCTCTCAGTGTGTTCTGTTATTTGTTATTGAATGGTGAATTTCTTACAGCTACAATTTCAGTTCATGTTTATATCATAAATATATCTCCAGTGTTACTGGAACAACAAATATAGGCACACATATTTAATATATATTTATTATATTTATAAAGTAAGTATATTTTGGATAGGCTCGAATTTGACCTATATATAATGCAAATATTATAACAGTATAAATATAACTTTTTTTTTTAAATAAAAACTTCTTATAAGTATTTTTTTTGGGATAGGATCCACTTGAAAACGAGATGATGCATCTCAAGGGGGTTATCCCAAATAATACATTTGTTGTTGCAATAAACGTGTTTAATTAATTAATTTATTTATTTATTTATGCATGCATGCATGCGGCTCATCTCTCTCTCTCACTCTCTCTCTCTCTCTCTCTCTCTGGGGTTGGTTATGAGGGCTCGTCTTTCGCAAGAGGCGTTGCTCTTCAGCAGTGGCGCTTCTCTGCGAGCAAAAAAGAAATTTCCGCTTCCTGCAGCGATAAACAACTAGCGCAACTTCAGAACCATTCGCAGCGAGTTTGACGGTGAACGGCGGCTCGAACTGCAGCGCAGCGCGCCTCGCGATCGGTCGAACCGAGCCTCGGTCCTCGTGGTCGGATGATTGTGCTGCAGTAGAGGGTCGGCGCTCCGACAAACAGCCGTTTTATTCGGGTTTTCCTTCATTGTTTTCAAACATAAGGTTCCTCCAGCATGTCGGAGCGGGGAGGGCTCCCGAGGACTGGAGGCGTACCGTCTCCGCAGCCCTCCAAACCGGTGGCGATCACCTCCAATCGGCCGGTGCACATGAACCTGTACGCCACCTGGGAAGTGGACCGATCGTCGCCGAGCTGCGTGCCGAGGTAAGGCGCCTGTCCGCCGGGGAGGGAAGCAGCGGTGCACCGCCGGATAATGCTCGAGGTTTCCTAGACGTTTATTCACATAAAAGACAACACACTGAGTTAAAGCTGAATTGTGAAAGCAGATAGATGTAATCAAAGGAATAAAATTAGCCTGGACAGATTTCAGCAGTATACAATATGTGTCGCGGTTTGCAGCGAAAGCGAAATGAACAATGATCGGTGGTTGAATCTGAACACGACAGTGCGGTAAAGACAACCAGAGCAACTTCTGCTTAACAAAGAGCTGGAGGTGAAATGTTCAGACATGCAGGGCTTCATGTATTGTTTTGTTGCCTGTCAGTGGTCTGGAATATTTGTCTGGAATGCTGGCACAGGAACTGTTGTTCTGCTTTTCTGGGAAATAACGGACTAATGCATAGCGATTTACCGATATTGTTTTTTTTTTAATGACTTGCACTGTTACAGATATTATTACACTGCAAAAAAAATGTTTTTCTTCCTTAGAATTTTTTTCTTCCTTAGAATTTTTGAACTTTTGTCTTAAAAATTCTTTAGTCAGGATGCATTTACTTGACAAGTAAAATGACTTAAGATATTATGTCTTGTTTTCTGAAAAAAAAAATCAAAATTTGGTTAGTTTTTGCTTAAAACAAGCAAAAATATCTGCCAATGGGGTAAGAAAAATAATCTTAATTCACAGGCTAAACGAGATTATTTTTCTTGCCCCATTGGCAGATATTTTTTGCAAAAAATCATTTTCTGCAGTGTATTAGTTGTATTAGTAGTAGCAGCAATAATAATAGTTATAATTATTGTTGTTGTTATTAGTAGTAGTAGTATTTTCCGCAATTTATGCTATTTATCTGTAGATCCAATATTGATAAACTAAGAACTGCATAAGATTGTTGTGAATCTTGGGGAAAGTATTTTCTCTTGATGGAGAAATAATCCTAGCGTATCTTATTCATGCATTGTATTCCATCCTGGGAATGGTCTGAAATTAATATTTGAAATGCTGGATTTTTGGGAATAGATTGATGTAATGCTGGTTCAGTGTGTCAGGGTTTCATGCACATTCTAAATTGGAAATGGAATGGAATTGTAAGGTGTGGAATTGGTGTGGGATGCTACTGTGGTAACTGTTGAGCTTCATGTTTTGTATTCCCATCTGCTGTTCTGGAAAACATTGAAGTTTATTGGAGTATACCGATATAGAAGTAAATATTTAATTTATCAAAATATTTAATTTATCGGTAGACCCAATATTGACAAACTAAGAACCGATATGTAAATATCAGGAAAAATATCTCTCCCTATTTAAAGAGGTTATCCCATTCATGCATTGCATTTCATCCAGTATATAGTAAGAAATGCATATTTGCAATGTTACATTGTCGGGAATATATCACTGTTAGAAATGCTGGTTTAGCACGTGCAAAAATCCATGCATTGTATTCTAGATTGGGATTGGTGTAGTATTGGCTTGGGATGCTGCCATTGGTAACTGTAGAGTTTGATGTGTTGTATTCCAACCTGATGTTCTGGAAAATATTGGAGTAAAGGATAGCAAATGACTCATATTATTCTTTTGACTCAAATTGAAACATATATTTATTTTTTATGTTTTATTGTATTGTTATTACTCCCCAAATTGGTCGCTTATTTGTAGATCCAATATTAGACAACAAGAATTGCCATTGTAGGGAATATAATATTGTTGGATTGCTGGATGTTGTGAGTATACTGGTGTAATAGATCCTAGAAATGCTGCTTAAGTAGGCCTAACTGCTGGGATTCATATGTTGTATTACCGGGAACAGTCTTGTTGGCTTGGGATGGTGCCATGGTAACTGAGGAGCTTCATGCTTTGAATTCCAGCCTGGTGGTCTGGAATATGTTGCAGTTGTGTGGTAGTCCTAGATATGCCACTTTAGAATGTGTGGAGTTCATGCATTGTGTTCTAAATTGGGAATGGTATGGAATTGGTTTGGGATGCTGCCATGGTAACTAGGGTTTCAGGCTTTGTATTCCAGCATTACCCTGCATTTGTGATCAGGTGAACATGTATGTGTCAATGTTCAAAACAATCGTTCTTCTTGAAAGCCAATACTCTCTGCTGCCTGTTGTTTTCGCTTGCAGTTAATATGGGCTACGGATACAGACAACACAGACATGTGAAATGGCTGCCCATCGAAGCTAATTGGTTTATTTGTATTAAATGTGTATTGATGGAGCAATTGGGATAGATCTGTGTTACACAGCATGTGCTTGTGTTTTGCGTGGCATCACGCTACTGGTATTGACAGGAAACTCTAAAAATACACTGAAATATTGATCGGCTTGTTGATGTTTCGCGTTTGGCCGGAGCTGATGACTGTATTCAAAATGTAATACATTAGGGAAAGAGCATAGCGCTCTCCTTACCTCTACTATCATCTTGCTCGGGACTGCTTTTAAATATTAATGTGATCTTGTTTTATGTCTAATTCAGGTGGACAATAGCCCTGTAACTCACCCCGGCTACTTAATTAGAGCTAAAGATGGCACAGTGGGCGGCACAGGGCACCCGTGCGGCGCGTGTCTGATTTCTGAGGGTTTGTGAGTGTGTAAATGTGTGCATCTCTGAGTGAAAAGAAGGAATAATGGGCAATAGGAATGGGAATTGACGAGCATTAACAGCGCAGTAACAGTTCCCTCTTCAGATTGGACATAATGAAACTAATGACTCACAGTTCAATGAGTACATCAACAATCGCTCTGGGCTGCTTTTCCCAAAAGCATCATAAGCCTAAGTAGATCGTGGTAAAAACCACTGGTACCAATGGTCTCTAAAATCTTACTCAGGCTTCTGAAACTTTTGGATGATGCAGTTCTGACTGATTCAGTGAGTCATTAGACAGATTCAAATCAATAATCCAAGAGGCTCAATGCCCATTCACTTCACACTGATAAATTCTAACTATGAAGTTTTAATAATTCTATCAAAATAGGAAAGTCCACACCACGAATATAATAACAACAACACAGAGGAACAATATCTTTATTAGGATCCAGAGTTTAAAGAGCTTGCACATTTAAAGAGGCAGACGACAAAACTGCATCACTCATTTAAGATAAACAGAACATTGCTGTCTTTTGGTTCAAACACTATTATAGCTATCCTTACAGTTATCACTCTTGGTTTGCATGGGCCTTAAATCGTTTTTACTGATTCATTTAAAAGAAAATAACCTTCTCACAAGAGTAAGCGATTGGTGGTTTTTACTACACTGATTGTGTTCAGCTGTTCAAAAATAAAGTAACCAATTATCATGCAAATCTTTCTACTCCAGTTTCTTTTGTAAATTGAACCTGTTATGAATAAAAGCCTGTTCAAACCAAAGATGATAACTATATTAGCACCCACACCAATGCGCAAGAACATTGTGTTTATTATAAGCACTCTACAGTTTTGTCATCTGCTGCTTTAAAGGCTCAAACTCCTTAAAGTCGGATGGATTCTGATTGGCTGTCAGTTGTCATCCTTTTTATAAATGTCCTCACTGGTGAAAATGGGTCTTAAAGGGATAGTTCACTCAAAAATTGTGTAAAATTGTATACCATATGTGACCCTGGAGCACAAAACCAGTCATAAGTCGCTGGGGTATATTTGTAGCAATAGCCAGAAATACATTGTATGGGTCAAAATTATCAATTTTTCTTTTATGCCAAAAATCATTAGGATATTAAGTAAAAATCATGTTCCGTGAAAAAAGTTTGTACATTTTCTACTGTAAATATATCAAAACTTCATTTTTGATTAGTAATATGCATTGCTAAGAACTTAATTTGGAATCAGTATTTAGATTTTTTTGCACCCTCAGATTCCAGATTTTCAATTAGTTGTATCTCAGCCAAATATTGTCCTATCCTAACAAGCTTATTTATTCTATTTTCAGGTGATGTATAAATCTCAATTTCAACAAAATTGACCCTTATGACTGGTTTTGTGGATCAGGCTCACATATATGATGCACTCCATGTATGATTTTCAATCATTGTTATATAAAGTGATCGTATCTCTTCACAAGGCTTCAATGGACTTACAATGTCTCTCAGGTTTCATTAAAAATATCTTCGAAGATTAGCCAAAGTCTTATTGGTTTGAAACCACATGACGGTGAGTAAATGATGATAGTTTTCCTTTTTTTAGGGATAACTGTCCCTTTAAGAACAGTTCTCCATTTCCGACCCTATGAGTGACTATAGCATGTGTGCTGTCATTAGTATCTGCGTGTCGATGCTTTTGTTGCCGCAGGTCTGTCATCTGTCTGATATTTGTTAAGATAAAATCCTTCCTTGCAAAAAACCCCTCAGCGTCTTTTGGCAGTTGAATCATTGATCGGTGCCAAAGGCCAGCAGGAAAACAGACTGACACCTCATTCAACACAAACAACAACAACAACACGTTACAGTCCGCCTCAGTATGCCATTATATTCACACTTCCCCATAAAACCTTCAGTAATGGGATGTAACCAAACGGTTAGTTGCTTAGTCTTTGAAAAACACATCGATTAACATTGACGTCATTGACACCGAATAAGCCATTGATTCGCACATGTGTAGTAACTGAGCGATGATACGTCATTTCTGAATTCTGGACAGGAAACTGTGTGTTTTAATGTCATTTTGTTCCACGCACTGCTCCTATCAATTGACCTATAATATAGACCTATATATATAGAGCACAAGCCGTATGCACCACTTTCTGGTCGTTTTTCATCTTTGAAGATCCTTATCTTTAGATGAGAATCTTCATTTTTAGAAGTGACTGTTGCTTTAATTCTGAATCATTTGCATTGGTTTGAGGCTGTGGTGTATTTTCAGTATTACCGCGGTGTTTGGCACAAGCGCTGGTTGTTTCCTGTTCATCTGTTTCCCTCTGCAGTCTGAGGCCTGACGATGTCACATCCTTTTGTTTGCGCTGCCACCGATTTCTGGAGTCATGCTTTGTTCACCTGATTTGATTGCTGAGCACAAAAAGAGAGCGAACGCAGCCGCCAGTGTGAGAGATGGGGACGCAGAGAGATTTCACGCTGAAGATGTGAATTAGGGAGCGAGGGATGATAGGTGGAGGGTGGGAGGGTAATTGCTGCTGCCGCAAGATTTGGAGAGAGAAAGAACGAACTGCGTGGCACCCAATCAATACCGGCAGGCCGCCGCTCAAAAAACTATCTCGTCTGAGATCAGACTGAAATTGAATTCGCCTCTATCTACAAGGCCGAACAATGAAATGGAGGCTATGGCTGAATACAGCACCGACTGCCACAGAAGAGCGAGGTTTCCAGTCTAAATAAATCGCTTTCTTTTTTCCTGGTGTGATTGTGAACAATTCATCTGTGAAAATTATTCCAAACAACTTTTATTCTTTGCTGGTGTTGAATGCTCACTTTTCATGATCTGCTTTGAAAATTATGGATAAAATTAAGCAAATTTTTTAAAAGCATTTTTGTTGAACATTCAGCTTAACAATATTTAGACTAATATATTACTTAATGAAAGAATAGATTATTATTGTTATTCAACAGACTGTGCATTACAAGGATTTAATATTTATTTATTATTATTATTTTGCTTTTCATCATGCCATACAGCATCCCATAATTGTTTTGATTTATATACTATTATAGCATTATTTTGAATTAACTTTTGTTTTTCTATTTTCAGTTTTAGTTTTTGTTGTGATGTTTTCCCCATTTTTATTAGTGTTTGTTTTACTTTAAAACTTCTGTGAAGCTTTAAAATATTTTTTTCAATTTTTCATCTAAAACTTGTTTTATTTCTGTTCTATTGTTCAATGTCCATTTATTTCAGCATTTCTAATTTTAAACTAATTTCTAATTTTAAAGTTCAAATTAAGTTATATAAACACACACACACACACACACACATACATATATATATATATATATATATATATAAATGCATAAAGTATGTATACGTGTATATTAATAATGTGTGTATAAAATGTTTTTTGTTATTTCAATTAACATAAATATTTTGAATAGTTTTAATCTTAATAACAACACTGAGGCTTATTGCTTTGTCAGTAAGGCATGTGTGAACTAGTGCTAAATATTATAACACTCACGTTAGAGGACTTGCCTTTGCAAGATCTGCTTTACTGGAAGTATTAGGGAAATTTCGACAGTTGCATTCTGGGTAGCGTGTGCTGGGCTGCGTGAAGTGAACAGAGCTGTGAGATGCCTGACATTCTTCTCCATCCGCTGATCTCTGGCATGCGCTGAGGACCGAGGGAGCGGTTTGGAGAGCGTCGTGAGCTACTGGCCCTTCACTGACACAGCTGATGAAGATGGACTTTCCCATTTTATTGCTCTTTCTTTCATTCTCTCGCTCCAGTCCAAGATAATTCACTCTTTCTCAGCATCATCTGGTTAGTTCCACTCTTCAAAAAAAAGACTAATCGCTAATTTGATGTGTATGCATATGAAATTAGAGTTTTTCTTCTCAGCAGTCTCCTTCACTAACATTAATTATTGCCTTTACATCGTCTAGCAGCCACACTGCTCTCTAGAGATCGGTGTCCACATAGAAAAATCCATATTGTTCAACTACTAGTTGTGACTTTATATTAAAAATAAAAGTTAAAGGTTGTCAAAAGCTACTACTATAACCCTTTACTGCCTTTAACTGTCAAAGATGCTGCCATTCTTGCTTTTTTGGCCACCATTTTTCATGTCAAGTGTTATCTGGTGTGCTTTTGTAGTTCTTCAGGGTTTTGTAAGAGAATGGTTTTAGACTGAAATATGCTCTGCTCATGTTTCATGAATGAGCAGCTATTGACATACAGCAGGTGTGTTGGACGTTTCAGCACACGATGCATTGTGTGTCTGTCTTTAATCGCTGATTTTACCTGCACTTCAGCTTCGTTTTCATGCATCGCCTTTGTTCCTCTCATTGTCGTGCGGATGTCATCAGTATTGCTGTTATGAAACCCTATACTCTTATAGGGAGAATGCAGAAGCAGAACCAAAGCCGAGCTGCTTTATTTTGTTGTCTGGCGTGCACGTTTATTAACGCAATCCATGAAAGCGCAGCGGTGAGATACTGACACAGTTCATCACGACTCGACGCCTGAGCCGCAAAACTACTGACGTGCCGGATTCCCCAAGCTTATTATAGCGGCTTAACTCTGACACGTGAACAGCTTTACTGCACCATTCACTTTCTGTGTGCGTGTTTGCAACTGTTATAATAACTGTTGCGTGCATGTTCTGCAATCGAAACGTCTACTGTTGAAAATGAAACTTGTTGCTGCACTGAATCACCAGCAGCATGATGAGGCTCTGACGTGATTTCTGCGACTGTTAAGTGTGTTTTGGTAATGAATCACACACACACACACACACACACACACACACATGCTGGTGTGATATCAGGCCAGAGACACACTGACCCACTAACACAGTCCAACAGCAGTCATTCACAGCTCCGGCACATGACTGAAGATATTACACGCTCAAGGACGGGATGGATGACGTTCTCATTCAGTTTCCTCTCTCTGGCTCACATGCTTCTGATTTGTGAAATCTTTCAAACTATGCTTAATACAGTAAGACTGATCTTACAGACTTGTACAGGCTTGTGCATCAATCTCAAACACTGTGTCAGTTACACATTGTAGAAAATCTGAAGATTGTCTAATTAGGGCTTTAGTGATCCTGATTATAATTCCAATTCCAACAATGTCATTTTTAGTGTTATTTATGTAGCGTTATAGTATTTATTAATATTTTGAATAACCATTTATTTTTATATTTTCAGTTTTACTTGTAAATTTTAGTTTTATTTATTCATTTATTTTAAATTTCAGGTTTAGTTTAAGCGATTCAGTTGCAAAGGCAACATGTTTTTTAATTTTAAGTTTTTCATCTAATATTCACATCATATTTTATGATGAATATTTAATGACAATAACATTTAATAGTTAATGGTAATAACACTTGGAGTCAAAATATTACAAATCTCATTCCCGTCTATACAATATATATATATATATATATATATATATATATATATATATATTTTAATTAATTTAATATTTAAAAATAGTATTAATATTACAGTATTATTATATATGTATATAGTATTAATAAAAAGCAAATGAAATTTGAATTCCAAATAAATAACTGTATTATAATTAAGAGAGCTATTTTTTGAAATATATATGTATATGTATGTGTTCAATTATATCAGATACATTTTTTTTTATATATAAATCTTAGTAGTAGACTATAATTTTTTTTTACATTGTCACAAGTTATGAAATAACATGACAAATAATAATAATAAGAATGAGAATATTCAAAATTCTCATTAATGTACTAAAACCTTATACCCATCTAGACATTACATTTTTATAATATTAAAATAAACAAATGAAATTCCAAATGGACATTGTTAAATTATTATTCAAAAACTTTTTTTATATTTTACATTGTCTAAAGTTAGTAAAAAAACAACAACAACTAATTATCATCCCAAATAATAAATATTTGTCATGACAGTAAATATCATATGAGAATATTCCAGATTCCTGTTAGAGTACTGTGAGGATCTCATTCCTGTCTGGACAGCAGATTTTATTTAATATTAAATCAAACAAACGAAATTCAGCTTCCAAATGGACAAATAATAATTCTTATTGCATTTCCTGTCATACATGTCCCTCTGGAACTTGTGAGTCACAGGAAATGGCATCATCATCATCATCATCATCATCATCCTCCGGCGATGATGTCATCACTCTGATTACCTGTCAGTAATTGTTGTCTTTCATATCAGAATGCTTTAGAATATCATGGTCGTGTCTGTCTGTCTCTGTGTGTGTCTCTGTGTGTGTGTGTGTGTCTCTGTGTGTGTGTGTGTGTCTCTGTGTGTGTGTGTGTGTCTCTGTGTGTGTGTCTGTCTGTGTGTGTCTCTGTGTGTGTGTCTGTCTGTGTGTGTGTGTGTGTGTGTGTGTCTCTGTGTGTGTGTGTGTCTCTGTGTGTGTGTGTGTCTCTGTGTGTGTGTGTCTCTGTGTGTGTGTGTCTCTGTGTGTGTCTGTGTGTGTGTGTGTGTGTCTCTGTGTGTGTCACGTTCACACCCTTTTTTTCTCAGGCATCTGGCTGTTGTTGCAGTTGAGCAGCACTGTGTGTTTGTGAATGTTTCTGTTGCGCAGCAGAGCAGCATTCATCACCGCAGGACATCCACACCAGCAAAGCAAAGACTCTCTCTGTGTGTGTGTGTGTGTGTGTGTGCGCGCTTTATTGGCCCGACAGATAGTTGTGTCCATATCACCAAAGCATTTGCAGCTCAACGCCGCACCAAGGCTTTGTTCACATAAATTAAAGGCATAGTTCAGCCAAAAATGAAAATTATCTGTTAATTTACTCACCCTCAGGTTGTCCTAGATGTAAGTGACTCTTTTTTTCTTCTTCAGTAGAACGGTCAAGAAGATTTTTAGCAGAAACCGTGATCTTTGGTGATTTAAAAAAATGCAAGTCAATTGGTACCGGTACTTTGAATCAAAAAAGCACATACAGGGAACCCAAAATTAATACCTGTGGCTCCTGATGATATATTGAGGTCTTATGAAGCAAAATGATAGGTCTGCGCAAGAAACTGAACATTATTATCTGTAATCCAGAGCTTCAGGCGAACAGTCCAGAGTGATGTACGGTTAGTGAACAAATCATTTTTTGAGCTGATTCTTTTTGGCTTTTTTTTTCTCTCTGTGCTACGTCCGAACTGATTGCACTGTATTTTATGTATAATCATTTTCTATTTCTGTTTTAAATTAATTTTAAATCAATTTCTAATTCCTTGTTTTTATTATTTTTAATTCTTTGTTTTTATTGCTGTGATTATTATTCTTTTAATGACTATTTTACTTCCTTTTTATGTAAAGCACTTTGAATTACCATTGTGTATGAAATGTGCTATATAAATAAACTTGCCCTGCCTTGCCTTGCCTTGGTGATGAACCAGTTCATCAAATCGGACTGAATCTTCTGTAACGGTTCACATATGAAGCAGCACAGATCTACAAGTTACTCAATCAAAACTCACTTACAGACTCCTGACAGTCACTCCGACTCAAAATGAGCCAAAATACTGATGTATATGCTCCTGCGATGAATGAACTGATTCAGTGCTCCAGTTCCTCCAGCACTCACTGAACTGAGGAAACCGTTCGACTCGAACCGAAGACAGATGAGCCGCTGATATGCGTATGCGTGAGCCCAACACTTCAATGAAGAGACCAAGACAAGTCACCTTTATTTATATAGCGCTTTATACAATACTGATTGTCAGTGTCAACAGGAAAACAGTTTGTCAATAATGCAAGAGGACAATGACAAAAGAGTCATTTTTCCAGCTAAAGTCAAGTCACCATAATGAAGGTTTTTATGGTTTGTCATTGCTTATGTACAAAGGTGAGCTGATGAAGACAAGTTTAGTCACTTTATATGCTTTCGACATGTAAAACACCCACGTTTTACATAATTATTGAGCGCTTTAATAATATATTTGCGTATATGTCATTGTGTGCTTATGTAAACGAACTAGTGAATTGAACCAGTTCATTGAAACAAACTGTTCAAAAGAACCAGATCATGGCGAAATAATCATATTTCCCCATTTACCTGCACTGTAAAAAAAATCTGTAAAATTTACGGTAAAAAGAACGGCAGCTGTGGTTGCCGGAATTCTACCGTAAAAAATACGGTAACAACATTTTAGGTTTTACGGTTTTAACTTGTATTTACAGTTAAATACTGTAATTTCATTAACTGATATAATGTTAATATACCAACCTACTGAAGTACTGAAATCTGTTTTGTACCTTTGAAATACACTGATAACCACCAAATGCAGGTGGTGATGGGAAAATCATATGATGAACCAAAGCCCATCACAAGCAGCTTTTAAATAATAACATATATAGAAGATGCACAGTGTCACTCACACAAGCACTAAACACCATCATGGTGAGACTCATTAAACTGAAATATGCAATAAACATTAATTTAACGACATTAGATGTAACATACAACCCTAATAAACATAACTGATAAGAAAAAAACTAAGAAGAAACAGTTATTTCAAAGAAAAAACATCAAATTCAAACAGAATTTGAAATGCAACGCAGGGAATTCTGGGAACGTCAGTTTACGTTTTTTCCCTGTAAATTTTACAGGAACTTACCGTTAACCATTTAACAAGTTTTTACAGTAGCATTTTCACAGTTTTTTACCGTTAAAATCACGGTAGTTTTTTACAGTGTGAGGCTCTGGATTACTGGTAATAATATTGTAAATAATGTTCAGGTTTTTTTTTTGCACAGACTGATCGTTTTGCTTCGTAAGACCTCAATATATCGCCAGGAGCCACGAGTGTGAATTTTGTGTTGCCCGTATCTGTTTTCTGACTCTCAAAGTGTCGTAGCCTCTGACTTGCATTTCATGAATCACCAAGGATCATAGATTCAGCTAAAAATCTTCTTGACTGTTCTCCTGAAGACATAAAGTCTGATACATGTTGAATGGCCCGAGGATGAGTACATTAACAGCTAATTTTCATTTTTGGCTGAACCATTGGGTTACATTAAATATAATGTGTGAGAGCAGTAGTAATAATGCAGATGCATTCACTCTCTACATGTTCCTCACTGCGTTTCCATCTCATCTCCAAACGAGATTAACGGTCTTTACATCATTAGCAGCTAATCGTTTTAATGAGAGGCCAGTGTGCCACTGTGTGTGTGTGTGTTACAGCTGGTGTCAGTTTATTCATCTCGTTAAAGCGATCAGTGTTTAACTGGTTGCATAACCGGATGGACAAAATGATAGCTGCGTCCAAATTCATATACCTCTATTATACACCCGCTAACGATCTAAACCACAAGGACCACTTACATGTAATATATCCAATAATATCAAGATTATGAAAAAAATCAAGTTTTATTTTATTGAATATAATACTTTTATTTTTGATAAAATGTATCGATTTATTTTAACTGGAAAATCTGAATATTTGCAACAGTGTTATTTTAGTATTATTTATACAGTATATTATTTATTAATATTTTGAATTAGCTTTTATTTTTAGATTTTCCGTTTTCAATTTAAGGTTTAGCCATTTTCATATTTGTTTCAAATTTTATATTCATATTTATATTTATATATTATTTAATATTTTATTTAGCTTTATTTTAGTTTTAGTACTTCAGCTTAAGCTTCTTTATTTCAAGGCAACATCTCTACTTATTTATTTATTTATCTTTATTTTCAGCTTTATTTCAGCTATTTAAAACAATCTGTGAGTTTTAGTTAAGACTATCAACATTGTTTAACACAGAATATTTCTCGTCAGACTCGTGTGATTGAACACCCGACCGTGTGTGTCCTCCGCTGTGGTGTGTGGGTTGTAAACAGCCACTGAGCTTGTTTTGAAGGTCGAGCTCAGAGAATGAAAGCTAAGCGAGTCTTTGATGGATGTCACAGGTTGTTTTGAGTGTGCGGGACGTCCCGCTGCGTGTGGGAGTTCCATGACGTGCGTTTGGTCTCTTATCTGTCCTGAACACACCCCTCAGAAAGGGCTCAGAGTCAGGTCTTCAGCTCTGGAGATTGCCTCTGTTCAGCCCGAGCGAAAAAAACAAACTGATCCGTTTCCATTCAAACTTACAATCATGAAGCGTTTAATATGGTACAGGGTGAATCTAACAATGAAATGATCTTCAGTTAAATGTTTCCCTTTTTTTTAATTAGTGTTTAATTTTTCATAGGAATACAAAACCTATATTAAAGACCCCTAATACTACTACTTATATATTTACCTTCTGAAATGAATATCTTGACAATCAAGCTCTTTTACCCATTACTGTAATTTGCTGTAAATCTCATTCCTGTCTAAACAATAGATTTGTTATTTACTAAAACAAATTAAATTAATTGCAAAAATACTGTCATGAAGTATATTTGAAGTTGTACTTTATAAATGTACTTTAAAAATTAAATTATGCAGAATTTTGGCATTACAGTAATGAGCTTAATAATGAGCTTTATTACAGTAATAAGATTAAGCTGGTGACAGAAGCAAACATTTCTCTGTGAATAGTTTAAACATTTTGTGCCATTTGTTCGGTTAACTTTTACATAAATATGATTTTTTTTGAGCAATTTGCACAAATTAGTGTTTTATGATGTCTGTGTGCTTAATTGTTAAATATAATGTCACTATATGAATGCAGTTGGTTCTCATTTTCTCATACTTTAATCTTAGCACTTGTATTATTTTTTATATTTATTTTGTTTATTA
>JAFVLL020022976.1:0-13759 GCA_021397915.2 Tor tambroides | reverse complement strand
ATATATATATATATATATATATATATAATTTTTTTTTTTTTTTTTTTCCCCAGAAAGAACATTTTTTTTCCAGAGTATGCAAGCAAATACTTGAACTGCAAAAAAGATGTTTTAATTGACTTGTATTACAGAAACAACATAACTGAAGATCATTGAAAGATAAAGTGGCTTGAGAAGTATAAAGCTTAAAGGTATGTTTAAGAAATGCTATTGTGTAAAACTAGTAGACTAATATGGTTTTGCAGTCCACACATGACTGCTGAGTCTGAATAACTGCATATAATCTAATTTCTACTTTTGAGTGTTTGCTGAAAGTATTTCATTCAGTCCATTTGCCATGCGTTCATCCATTAACATATTTGCTCAAATAACCATTGCTAAAAATCAAGCAAATCAGCAGAGTAAATTACAGGTTTATCTTCAAAACCACATATGCATGGCTAAACAATTTTATGGATGTTTTTGCATCTAATATGAAGGATATTAATCACTAGATAGACTGTAATCCCTTCTTAGATTGTTGCTTTCCTATCACAGTTGCAACATGATACATTTATGTTTTTTTTTTTTGAATAACGATTAGAAAAATAAAAGTGAAGGAATGCTGTCAGAAATATTAACATGCATTTTTGTCTGTTTTCTTGTAACACATGTGTAAGTGTGTATGATTTAATTTGTGGAAGATGCATCATGTACAAAAGGCCAATCAGCATTAATATTTCAGTATGCATGGAATCTGTGCTATTACCCAAAGGAGAGGCATCGGATCCGATTAATGCAGTCTGACTGCATGACTGTGCTACTGCAATGACATGCATCCTAATACAGAATTTAAGGAGGCAAGTGGATGCTCATAGCACGCAGATTGAGCCAGAACTCCTCTGAAATGAATACGATGTTATTAATGTGCAACTCTCTGGCTTTTATTACATAGGATCAGTGCATCACTAAAAGCTTCTGCTCAACTCTCTCTCTCTCTCTAGCTTTCATTTATTTTTAAAATAAGTATATAAAAATGTAAATATAAAATAAAAGCTAATTCACAACAATAGTCAATACTAGATATTAAGCAAATAATACTAAAATAATACATGAGCAGTAAATGCTGAAATATTAGATGACAATAAAATACATGTTAATAAACAGATATTAAAATAAATTCCATTATAAACTTCCATTATAAATGTTAAACATTTCCTCAATACAGTCAATAGATATTTTGGTGTCACTATTCATTATTATTATTATTATTATAAACAATATAATTTTGCGATAATGGACAAAATTATAATGTAACACTTTACGATTAGGTTCCATTTGTTAACATTAGTTAATTACATTAGTTACCATAAATTGATAATAGTTGTATCTATTAATGTTATTTAATGAACCTGAGCCAACATGGAGTAACAATGAACAAATATTAATAAAGCAATGTTAACAAATATTAATAAATACCTTAATAATGTCTTGGTCATTGATAGTTAATGGATTAAATATAGTTAACAAATGGAAACTTATTGTAAAATGTTACCAATTTAAATTTGATGGCTGTGGTAATTAAAAAAAAAAGAAAAAAGAAGCTAAACAATTAATCTAAATGATTATTATTATTTATAATTTTACTAAACTTGTGTTGGAATAATAAAATAATCATTACTTCAAATATTTAATCAATTCAGATTGGATATTGGCACGTTTCTAAATTGCATTAAAATAGTTTAAATATATTGATATACAAAAAGTAAATTGAACTCACTTTGGGACTGGAATAGGTTGTAGCACTCTTTGTACTTGAGACTAATTTACATATTTTAGAAATAGGCTGATGATTTCAAAACAATTTAAATTTGTAGTAAATGCATGTGTAAATAAATGATATCAAAATTTGAGACAGAGTCTGAAAAAACACAGAGTTATGAACATTACAGCATAAAGCGTAACAGTCTCCCCTACATGAAACAAGCTGCATGTTATTCAGTATGACACATCCAAACAGACAGGACTGGATTATTTTGGAAAATTATCAAGAAGGCTAATACGAGATGTTTAATTGACAATCACATTAAAACCATTTGCAGTGCACTCCTAACTATCAATATTCATTGTACAAATGAAGTGTGCCTGGTTACTTCTGTAACTAATGAGCGCATATGCTGATCTGTTGTCAACAAACCAGTGGGAAAAGCTTCTTCCGAGGCATTTCATGACACGACTGTCCTAGATAAATGTCAAAACATTCAACAGATTCTCTGTTATTAGGCGGGGATATTTTGAAGTAGCAGGTTGCTGTGTCGGCTGTGTTTTAATTAGACGTGCATATTTGGGGTTCTTTGACTACTAAGGGTTGAAGGGGTGGCGGTGATAGAACGGATTCTGTTTGTGCTGTTTTTTTAATTGTGCTGTTAATTATAACAACAGCAGTTAAACAGATTTTCCAGCACTGTTAAAGACATCCTATAACCCATGATTAAATATGGTTCTGAGTAATGTTTGGGAAACAAGGGAAGCTAAATGTCCAGAAAGTACTTAAACATTCAACCCGTTCTGCTCGACCGGAATGGACCACTGAGTGCTAATTGTAGGCCGCTGAGTGCTTTTGAACTCATTGTTCAGTTTCGCAATATTGCACTCTGAAATCACAGGTAGTGATTTTATCTCAATTAATCAGAGGGCTGAATGAAAAGGATTGATAGGCCAGTTTTGACCCACTCATCACTAGTTGATGATCTCTGATTTAGACTGTTGAATTTCTGAAATAAGTCAAGCTCAGCTGTTCACAAATGTAGGGGAAAAATGACTGTAGTATTTTCAAAGGAATAGTTTAAAATTTGAAAATTTACTGATAAATGTATGCATCTTCAGGCGTTCCCAGATGGCCTGTCATCAAGACAGATTTTGAGAAATTTAGCATTACATCACTTGCTCACCAATGGATCCTCTGCAGTGAATGGGTTCTGTCAGAATTAAAGTCCAAACAGCTGATAAAAACTTGTATTTATTCTTATCAACCTTTGTAAGGAAGCATTATTATGGATTATCAGGGCCGCTGCTGGCCAAATGGATGCCCTAAGCAGAATAGTATTGTTGTGCCCCCTCCCTACTGCAAGGGGTCAAAATAGAACTTTAACAAAATATAAAAGTAAATAAATAAATTGTAATTAAATTGTATCATTTATAAATTACACTTGTAGCTCTAGACAGTTACCTATGGCTATGATTTTATTAATACAGTTGTCTGATTGATTTTGTTGTCTCAAGCATTCAGAAATCACACAAAATAAAATTAAGCAGTTTTACTACGATAAAACCATGCTTAATTTTGGTAAGGGTTGTGATGTCCACATGTTTTTGTTGAAGAAATTAAAGAGGCTGTAGCATTTTTGTCGCAAAAAGGTGGCCAAAAATTTAAAATTTGATTGAAAAATTAAAGATTTGATTGTCCTGTAAGTGTAACAACAGCAATTATCAGGCCTTGGTGCCCTTTGCAGGCATTTGTAATAATGTAAATTGTTTATTTTGTATTACATTATGTATTTTAACAGTGTTATTCAGTGAAAGCATATGATTATTATTAATTAACCAATCATTATTGCCTCGTTGTTTTTGCTGTAGTGTGTCAGTAGGAAATAACAGTTTACATTTACAAACATTATTTTTGCCATTAATTGTAATAATCCAGTAAGATTTTTGTTTGCACAAGGAGTCTGACAACAGCCAGTGCTCCACACAGAGATCTGATCTCACCATCATCCAGTCTGTCTGGAATAACATGAAGAAACAGAACAAACTGAGACAGACTAAATCCAGAAGAACCGTGGTAACGTCTCCAAGATGCTTCAAGAGACCTAGGAATATATATATATATATATATATATATTTTTTTTTTTGAGCAACTGGATGGTGCCCCCCCTGGGAGTTGGTGCCATATGCAAACTGCGTACTCTGCGTAAAGTCTGGAGTCATGTGGATTACTTGTGGATTATGGTTTTTATCAACTGTTTGGATTCTCATTCTGACGGCACCCATTCACTGCAGAGGATCTATGGGTGAACAAGTGATGTAATGCTAAATTTCTTCAGATCTACATCTTGGTTCATCTAAGGGTGAGTAAATTATTGGATGAAATATTCATTTTATAAACTACTGTATTAGTCTAGATTTGGATGTGAATAAATCTGTAGGGTGAATGTTTCAATGATTCACTCAAAAAGACAGTGTGGGTGCTGCGTAATGGTGTAATGAGGTAACAAACAGGGCACATCATACTGAGTTTTTTTATTGAACAGAATTTGAAAAGATTTGAGTCATTGGGACGAATCAAAAACAAATTTACTAGCTGTTACTGCCTCAGACATATAGAAATAATTCATACAAATATCAGTCATTGGGACATTATTCAAAATGTCTACTTTTGTGGTTCAAGATAAACAGTGATTTCAAAATGTTAACAATGTTTTTATGCATTGTTGTGTAAAGTTATAGTTACAGATGGCTTATATGAAGTCTTTCAGTAATGATGCTTGAAAAACATCTACCATCACTTTTGTGACTTTGACCAGATTGGTCTAAATATAGATGAAAACAGAAACATAATTGTAGAGATGTTTTTATAGCTTTTTCATGAATATAATAATTGTGTTTGTAAGAAGTATTGTTATTTTTATTTAATTTATTATGTATAAATGTCGTCAAGAGAACACACAACTATATAATTAGAATTCAGGGCACCACTAATAACCAACAAATAATAATTAGCAACTAATTTAACTAATTAACTTATGTAAAATGTGGAATAGATTAAACTTCAAGATGAAGTAATTTCTTTTCTATATTTTTTCTAAATTATTTAGATCAGATGTGATAGGACAGATAAAAAAATGTACTAAATAAATAAATAAATAAATAAAAAGACATCATATACATACACATTTGTTGCACCGCTGATAAGTAACACTTCACCCTGGTAACAATCAAATTCACTGGCTTCCAAGCACTCAAGGTTTGAATTGATAATGTTTAAATTAGACCACATTTCATCTCTACCTTTAATTTAATCTACATTCCTGCTTCAATTAAATATTCATCTTTCAAGTGTATTAATGGATACTGAATTACACATTCCAGTATGCTAAGAGAGCTGTTAGTGTGCACTAACAGAGATCATTCTTAGCATTTCATCATATAAGCCAGCTATTTACTGTTTTTACTGCATTTGGCTTTAATGGAAACAGTGCAGAGATGATTAGAAATAGATTTCAACAACTTTGCTTGATAAAAGATTGATCATCACCAAGATGATTATTAATAAAATACAGGACTTTTCCTCACTCCTACTTGGAAAGTGCCAGGATTACTGTATAATGAAAGTATGTTTATGAAATATCTGACTGTCCAAAATTACCTTCAGTGATCAGATGTATTACATACAGTATTTTCTTGTACAACCAAAGTGTTTGAAATTTCTGCTTCAGGACTGGGGTTTGTGTTGACATTTAATTATGTACATAAACTCTAAAGATCAAGCTTCATGGCATGCAGTAAGATAAGTCCCATCTGCGCTTTAGACCTGTAATTAACATAATACCTGATCTCCACTTAATTAACTATCTTGATCTAATTAACAACTTCATTCTACACACCAGTTTTAAATTAAGGCATTAATTAAGGAATTGTTGCAGCTTGCTGTTTTTTGTGCATTGGTTGGATCGAGATTAAGGTTTAATCTAGATGTTCATTTGTTTATCGTGAAAGCTGTAATGAGATATTGTGAGTGATTTACATGTGAAACCTGATATGGAATCAGATTTTTTCAAAGATCTCAAAGATTTTACTGCAAAACTTTTGTAACTTAATTTATTTATATTTTAGTAAGATGTGATTGTTCTATGCATATTTCTCACCTGATTCAGATTAAATGGAGAAAGCAATATTATCAAAGAATTGCCTTGATGGACTTGTTTATTTAAAAAAAACAACAACAAAAAAACAACCCAGCTTTTCATTTCACAAGACGTTCATTGTTGGACTGGAGCTGTTTGGACTCTCATTCTGACGGCACCCATTCACTGCAGATGATCTACTGGTGAGCAAGCGATGCAATGCTAAATTTCTCCAAATCTGTTAATCTGGTAAACAAACTACATTTGAGATGGCCTAAAAGGGGAGTAAATTTTCAGAAAAATTTAATTTTTGCTTTGGTGCAGTGTTACAGTAGTTACTGTTATTATAATAAATTAGGGGTGGCACAGTTCGCGGAAAAAAACCGAACCGTACGGTTCTCCACACACGGTTCGGCACGCGCTAGGACCGCAGTTCAATTTAAATCTGACAACGCATCTGCAATATGCAATATGATAACACGTAAAAAAAAAAAAAAAAAAAAAAAACAGGGTTCGGCTAATGTATGCTTCTGTTGATGGATGCGAATTCTGGCTTCCCAGTACATTACAACAACAGCGATGGAAAAAAAAAAAGTGGACAAACCATTCTCTCTTGTTCAATGCGAGTGCCGTATGCTGGATTATGAGCATTTATTCCGTCATCACCCGGGTGCTGATAGCGCGCGCGCGCGCACAGGTGAGACCTGAACAGCACACGTTGATATCTGTGTTTAAACTAAAGTCATGTAAGCTTTGCCAGTTTAAACATTTAAGAGCCAGAGGACGCGAGCTCGCGCGCGCAGTGAGAAGATTTGTGCGTGCGCTCATCAGAAGCGCGCAAACCCGCGCCTCAGAACGCGCGCAAATATTAAGCTCTCTCTGAAGTATTGTGTTTGAATGGACAAATTCACACAAAAATTATGTCAAAATGCCCGTCTTGGTAAGTATCCTATAGCAGACATAACCGGCTGAACGTACAGTATCAGTGCACTGGATCACTTTCTTAATATTAATCAAACAGCAACAACAAAGAAATCACTCACTGCTCTTGATTGAATCGCTTTTGTAACTTTAATAAAGATTCATCTTTAATTTATACAGTCAAATATGCAGTGCTGTTTTACATTTGATTACTTTATTCAATTTCTGTACATAAACAGTAACGCTATAGACCTCCCTAAAAAAAAAAAAAACCCTGAAAAATCACTGTTTATTTTATTTGTATCTTTACTCTATTGTATTTATTTATGCTGTTGCTTGTAGTTAAATAGATTATTCTTATTTTCTTTATTTTTATTTGACACTGACAGTATAGTTTTTCCCTAAACATACCAAACCGTACCGAAACCGTGACTCTAATACCGTGATACAAACCAAACCGTGAAAAAGTTGAACCGTGCCACCCCTATAATAAATACATGTAGCATGTAACAAGGACACATTAAAATAAAGTGTTATTAAAAATACTTACAGTGTGCCCAATCTATAACTTTATGTCTGAAAATACAGGGAAATGCATGTTTGATGAGTATGATTCAGACCCTTCTATAGCTTATAAAGTGCAGAATTGCACATAGAGAGATATTAATGCCAGATAGAAAGACTCCTCCTCTTCTGCTGATTGTTATAATGACAGTGCAATTGAACATGAGAAGCACTCAAAATTCAGTACAGTGTTTTCTCTTCCAGATAACAGAGAATGACTGCTGACCTCTGCTTTACTGCTCTTTACACACATACATATAATGCTCCACATTAATACCTTCTGAATACCCTCTGAGAATACAGCTTACCATTAAGCATCCACTACGTGATGCATTATGCTGCTTCCTTTCCTGTAGTCTTACAAAGCTTACTGTGCCAACAGCATGTTACGTTGACATAAAATAAATACAAAGAAATAAAATAGAGATACTTTCATATACACCATGGTATTACACTGACAATTTGGGAGTAATATAATTACAATTTAAAATAACAGTTTTCTATTTGAATATATTTTAAAATGTAATTTATTCCTGTGATACAAAGCTGAATTTTCGGCATCATTAGTCCAGTCTTCAGTGTCACATGATCCTTCAGAAATCATTCTGATATGCTGATTTGGTGCTCAGGAAATAGTTATTTTATTATCAGAGTTAAAAACAGTTGTTCTGCTTAATATGTTTGGGAAAACTTGTTACTTCTTGTTACTTTAATTCCGTATTACTCTACTACTGAAATTCATTTAATATTGTTTTTATTTTGTACTTCCAAGAAAACCATACTAACATGGTACATGTACAAACAAAATTGTACTTTTTTATTGATCTAATCAGTGTTATTTTAGTATCATTTAAATACTAGTTTTATTAATAGATTAAATTAGTTTTATGGACCCACTTTATATACTTTATACAAGTGTCTTTAACTACTATGCACTTACATTTAAATGAATTTAAATTCATCATTTAATACAATGCATTTATTGTATACATACGTTTTACATTATACTTATATTTAAAAAATACCTTTCTGTAATTACATTTGTAATTACACTGTCTTCTCTACCTATACCTTAACCAACACTTAAACCTAGCTAACCTAGCCAGTGTTAGGTACATTTTATTTTATTTTATTTTAATGTAATGATATAGTAGTCAAAAACACCTATTATAAACTGGGGGCCATTTTTATTTTTATATTTATATTTTATATAGTTTTTAGTCATTTTTATTCCAGTTTTTAGCTTTAATTAAGTATATAAATTAAAGTAAATGAAAATGAAAAATGTTTATTTAGCAACTAACTAAAATTTTATTTTATTTTGTTATTATTATTTTTTTTTTCAAGTAACAAAAATGTCTCTACTGTTCCTGTAGCAGAGACTTTGTACAGGTATGCACCAGCAGGGCAATGCAATGCAGGGCAATGTGAATGTTAATAATTTTAGTAGTAGTAGGGAGAAATTCATTCATATAAAAGGCCGGCACTGGACGAATGCGGCCTAATGTAATTCTGCCGTGAAGAGTATTCACCACAGAGAGTTATGACAGCAATGGAAGCCAGCAGGCGAGGAGCCTCCCAAATAGCCTTTCACACATGATATCTCCCATAGCATTATAATGCAGGTAGGAAACACGCTCGGCTGCTTAGCTTTCATGCTCCACTGCGTCTCGGCTGGCTCTCAGGGCGCTGTGCTATGACGACGTATTCCCCTTCACCATGGTTACATATTGAAGCCTGTTAGGAAAGCGACTGCATTGATTCAGGGCACAGCTCAGGCGTACAGTCCATGCTTTAAACCCAGAATGGCTTCTGTCAAAGGCTGCTGCGCCCACGCCAACAAAACAGGCGGCACCACGTGAAGAGCTGCTCTGATACGCATACCCCATAAAAAGGGAAATGCTGAAATAGAGACTTGCTCTTCTTTTTTCTTTTGAGGTTATAGCTGTGTCCTTGCTGCATTATGGTTGTTGATGGCTAACTTAGCGTCTGGCTGCGCTCCAAACACAGGAAATGAATCATTGGGACAGTTGGCACACAAAGCTGCCTTCTACTTTAATAATAGATGTAGTATTTCATTTGGGTTGTGGAGTTTGCCATGATTACTTAGTTATTGTTTTCAGATTTTTTTTTTTTTTTAACTTATCAAAGTTGGAGTTATATGGATTTTAACTGTTTTCAGCATCTGCTTAAAAATCATTTGGTTTTTAGATGAAAAGACTGGGAAAATCAAAGCACAAAAATCATGTTTGGGTCATATTTCATATTAAAATTAAAAGAAAACTCTAAATTATAATTTGCAAGAGCAGTTTTATGTTATTTTGTATATTACATTTTGTTTTATGTTTATGTGAAAATAATAAAAAAATCATCAGATGCAATCACATACAATATAACAATTATTTAAATTACTTTGCAGTCCATTCTACATTTCTCTTCCACAAATTTATCTGCTGTTTTACTACCCACTGAACAATGCACTTTGTGTAATTACTTGCTTAATTATTAGAATTTTCTGTGTTGAAAATGTACATTTGAGTTTTAAATATCCTCACTGGCCACTGCTGATTGGATGCTCACATGCATGCTAATTAAATAGGCAGAATCTCTGCACAGATCATTGCTTAATGTTGATTAAAACATGATGGGATGTACATCAAAGACAACCATCCCAGCAAATTAGATGTTGCAACCATCAAATCAAGGTAGGCTCTATTCTCTACAGATAAAACATCTGTGTTAACAGACATCATCACTAAAATTAGCACTGTCAGGTCACATTTAATCACAAGATGGAAATTCTATCTATCTATCTATCTATCTATCTATCTATCTATCTATCTATCTATCTATCTATCTATCTATCTATCTATCTCTACAACAAAGCACATTTTCTACCAAATCTCAATTCCGAGACATTTGCACTTGGTCCCATTATGCTCAATGGTAATGCTCAGTAGATTACGATTTATTATGGTAATTTATTTATTTTATTTACATCAACATAAAATGAAGGTGATACAGCAAATGTTTTACAAATGTAACATTTAAATTATATATTATTGTTATCATTACAATCAAATATTGGTCAGTATAATCTTCACTGTAATTATTGTCCTTTTCATTCTTCTCAGAGGTAATTCTCATAAGATTATAATAACTATAATTGAATATTTTTTATTAATAATGAATTTATTTTTACATCTGCAGTAATTAAAAGTAAAACAACAAATACAACAGTAATGTATAAAAAAGTGTCATTCCTCATTATAATCAAATACTTTGGTCAGTATAATCTTAATTGCATTGTGACATTTAAGCATATTGACTCTCCAAATTCTCATTATTACAATGTTTCAAGACATTTTTGTACATGATTGTAATTTGTATTATTCTCATTTGATCATAATAACTGTAATACAGTAGTTTACTGTTTTTTTGTTTGTTTGTTTTTTTTTAAAGATCAGCATTAATTACAAATTACATGGCATATACCTACCATAATGTACATATTTTTTATTTACAAATGCAAAATTCCTCATTATAATCAAATATTGTTGTTCAGGGAAATCTTCATAATTTAATTAAATACAAATGTATTGGTTTATTTTGATTTGATTTGATTTATTTATAGGTTTTGTGAGATTCGGTCAAGGATGCACATGAATTTTATCCAAGCTGTCATGTCTTTTGGATCATTAAGCTACATCCAAAGCAAGGTGAACAAAAGGAGAATAAACCAATAAACCGAGCAGGCAGACTATAAATTGAATAGTATATAACATAATTTGAATAACAATGGTGAATGTACTATTCTTATGCATTCGAGGCGTCCCCAAAGCTTCTGGGAATGTCATATGTGTCACTCATTGGATCTCTGGGTAGGAAACACATTCTTTAGTTCACAATGTGAAGCTTTTTTTCCTATGGAAGTCTCCCTCTGCCTGCTGTGGAATAACCATATCAAGTAGCAGTGTCCTTCAAGCTTTTGTCATAAAACTGATACACCACAATGATAAGCACAGCATGCTATCAATCACACGTCCCGGGACTGTCAGTTCACGGAGCGGCTCCCGTCTGCCCATGAATCATGCAACAGACCGCAATCCAAACGCTTTGATACGCTTCCACCCCCCACCTAGTCAATTGGACATGTAGACTGTAATACATCTTAACTATTTCCAATGGTTATGACCAAATTCCTATCAGAAGTGGGTTTTATGAGTGAGGTGGTGAAGTGCATTGTGGGAAATCGAATCGTTTCCTCACTCAATGCGTTTTTTTCCCCCGAGTTACTTTTTAAACGGTTTTGGTCTTCATTAGATTTTTTTCCAACATGCCCTCATATCGATTAATTATCCTTGACAACTACATTAATTCAGGTACAAGCAAAGAGTATGAAGGACATGTCATTACCTTGAGTGTTAATTACTCTGAAAAAGCATGGACATATCAGTTCTTAAGCACCTTCCTCGCTTCATGGCGACCGCGGCAGGACATAAAGAGAGGGAGATAATGGTGGAGCCGGACGAATCGGGATCCATGTTTAAAACAGATTTAAAACAGAGATGATGTCCTCAAAGGTTTATCTTCAAAGCTAGGCTATTACATTTCCCTGCAGAAATGCATCTGATTCTAATCAGGCCTTAAGGCATAGAAACGTGCTGATGAAAGTCGACCAATAAATGAACATTATCATCTTGTGGCATCTCAACCCTTGCTGTGACTTCCTGCTCAAGCCCTCTGCAGCAGTCAAGGGCTTTAAAATGCATACATGGGATAATTAGAAAAGTCCAAAAGCTGTCTGATCCACAGATGGTGGGGTCGATAGACACTTTCATTATTACGCGCCAAGCACTATGGGGTTTGGGTAAAGCATCAATAACCTGACATCAGGAGACTCATAACTTTGACTTTTGGACATGCTTTACTTTGTCCTTCAACTGTTCATATTGAACATGCATTTAATAAAAATGTCAGTTAACCTGTTCACTCACTGCATAAGTGTTATGGTTAACTTCAAAATCTGGGTACTTCATTTGTGTTAGAAATTGGAGAGTAAGTGCAGGGGTGTTGTGTGCGCTGTGTAAACATGATGATTACCGTAGATCTAGACTAAATGTGAACATGCATTTACTCATCTCACTTGGACAAAAACAGATTCAGCATCTCTCAAAATTAATAAAATCCGTGAAGAGCAAAATCAGAATATCAAACCTGCAATCATTAAAAATGTTAAATATAACACAAATATCTGAATATATGTACTGAATCCTGCTGCTGACCTTCAATGATCCAATTCAACCATACTAATAAACAAAAATCACTTTACATGAACATAACTTTTTTTTTTTTTTGAGAAGAAAATGTTGAACTTTCTTCTCTTGCATCCTATTCTTAATGCAATCCAGAATGGCAGCACAGCTGAAAAGTTTGTTTGAGCTTTTTGAATTTATATTTCCTTCAGAATGAGGCTTATTATTTTCACTTTTGGTGTTAAAGGGCTTTTACATTTGCCAAAAATATAACTTTTTTATATTAAAAACACAAACAAGCTCAGGCCAGATAACAAAATTTGTTACTTTTTTAGCAAGTAATGCAATATTACAATGCATTACTTTTAAAAGTAACTTTCCCCCGACACTGGCTAGAAAACTGCAGAAAAGATGATTGACCATTCCTGTCTTCCTCTGAGCCAGGTTTTCAAATATATGAAGAATTCTGAAGACATTATTTTATGACTAATCCTGATTTAAAAGTTACAGTAATGGCTAATAATAAAAGAAAATGCAAACATGACCCATATGCCTTATTCATGGAACCACAGATGCCAATAAAGAACCTCTATTTTTAAGAGTTTTACCATGTTCTTTATGTCAATAGAATTAAATGTGAAAATAGTCCCACTTTATATTAAGTGGCCTTAATTACTATATTGCATACTACTTGCATTTCAATTAATCATTTGATGAAATGCACTTATTGTGTACATACATGTTTTTACATTGTACATATGTTTTAAAGAAATACCTGCATGTAATTACATCTGTAATTAATTTCTTTAATTGCATTTATAATTACACTGTTGACCCATCCCAAAACACCTTAACCCACCTAAACCTACCCATACCACCAAACCTTTCCCTAACCCGAATTCCACCTCAACAGCAGCAAAAAGTGTTTTACAATACAGTATGGGCAAGTATTGATGTAGGTACATACGGTAGTAGTTAAGGCCACTAAATATAATATAATATAGTATAATATATATATATATATATATACACCTTTGACTTCAGGACAATGGAACCAGAAGTGCAAAGATGCTCATTTATGGGTTTTAGCACTCATTAAGATAAAATATGATTCAATGAATAATATTTAGCAGGATG
>JAFVLL020022974.1:0-23728 GCA_021397915.2 Tor tambroides | reverse complement strand
TCATCTTCCCGCAATGAGAACATGACTCATCCACGAACGCCGCCTCAGCGTGCTTTATGCCCAGACACGTGAGGCAGCGATCGTGACCATCACCCAGCACCAGGTAACGACCGCATCCACCGAAGGATACCGCTGGTACACTCTTTGAAGAGGGCCCAGCGTGTTCCTTTGGCAGCTTGACTGGCTGCGGGGCGCAAGAGGAACGATGGTCCCTCGAAGGTTGGTTTCCTGGAGGGTTTGCCACCACTGTAACCCTCAGACTGCCTGCGCTACTGCCTGAAGTAGTCCTCGCCTGGCTGCCGCCAGGACAAACACTAGATCGCGGCAGAGGCAACGGAGCTCCGCTCCTCTTGAGGTAACGGAGCCTGATCCGCAGCTCCGAGATGGTCATCTTCCCGCAATGAGAACATGACTCATCCACGAACGCCGCCTCAGCATGCTTTATGCCCAGACACATGAGATGAAACGCCGTCCGCCAACACAAAAGCTCCCTTAGAGCTCGCTGAACTCATTGTCACTCGAACAGATTTGGTAGGAGCAGAACGATATAACCGCTCGGCTCCAAAGCGAAAAGCTGGTATGCGTTGCACCTGCTGCCTATTTATGCTCGCGCTGTCATCAGCGGCAGCTGGATGCAATCATCGCATGCCAATGTGCATTGGCTCGTTTAGTTCACACTAGAAGTGGATTGGTCTCTCTAAGCGAGATCTCATTTGTCGGTCACCGACGAGACTTGCAGTGACCGACTGAAGGGGAACTGGAACTAATTGGTTTACACATGCTATAATAACTATCTAAAAGATCAGATTCAGGACTGGGTTACTGAAACTGGAACAACTTTTTGTCTCTATTGATTGTAATTTTCTTACAATATACTTGCTTTAAAATGAGGTGGACTCTGCTGAAAGAAAGATTAAACTCTCCAAAACTTAATGGTTCAGTATGAAGTTTGAGCTAAACAAGTTTTAGCTAGGCTACAATCCAAAGACATGCAAGATGGGTGAACAGAAGACACTAAATTGTCCATAGGTCTGAATGTGTCTATGTATATGTGTGTTAGCCAGTGTAATGGACTGTCCATCCAGCCTTCAGCCTCAGAGAGAATAAATCAAGTTGGAGGAATAAATCAAGTCAAAAGGTGTAAAATCACGTCACCTTTGGAAAAGTCATCTAATGAAAAATTTATTTTTACCCAGCATGTGCGCTTGTTTTTATTCAGCTTATTCGAGTTTTGTGTTGTTATCTTGGCAACATGCTGATGTCATACTAAATTTAATTATTTTGTAAGGTTTCCACCTGTCAGATATTGTTGTCTTCTCAGTCATCATAGTGTTCTTATTTGAATGTCATCTGTTAGTATAGTTTTGGCAAGTGACAGGTATGTAATGAGGATGTTGTAGGTACTTCTTATGAAATATGTAGTACATTAAATCTATTTTAAGGGCATACAGTTGGTTAAAAGAATGTGACAGTGATTTCCAGTCCTGCAGCTACTGCAGCATTTTACAGCATTACACCAGGAAGATTTTCATTCTCATAAATGCTGCAACACTAATGCTTAATTGTTCTTTGACAATAGTCTCCAAAAATGATCAAGAAATTGTTTTTAGATAATATATCTTAAATTATACTTCTTTTGCCCCCTTGACATTTTTATTTTTTTTTATTATTGCTTTAGGTATAAGCCTCACTAATTGCCGTTAGACTTGTCAAGTGGTTATTACAGGGCTACCTGCTTTATTCATGCTATATTAACTATCTAAAAGACCATATTTAGGATTGGGTAATTGGAAAACTATATTTTTGTTCAACACACTAGTAAGTAGAAATTAATTTCTACCTTCAGAAAACCAGTATAGTACGTTAACGAGAAAATGTGTACAGCACGTGTGACTTACAGTAGCCTACAGTAAATCTCATTTGTGTCATGACATGAGAACAAAAAGAGACTGATGATAAGACTGATGTATTTTTCAGAAGGAAGTTTTGCCAAATTCTTTTCTTTTTCATGTCAAGCTATTGAAAACTTCTTTAGCTTTATGCTTGTGATATATACAGTACGGTATGAAGATGTTCCTGGAAAAACCTAAAACCACTTTTACTTCATTCCTTCAGCATTTTTGCCTTTTTTTATCCCACCTTTCTTTTTCAGATGTCTTGAGCTGCACAGAGACTGAATCAATAAAGATACTTAACTGAAGTCTAAGGAAATCACTAAAGTGAAAAGAGACCAAACTTACAACAGATAGCAGTATTAGCAGGAAAGGGTGGCATAAAAGTACATCTATCTGTATATTAGGTGGATTGTTATCTTTGAGAACTGTTTGATCAAAACTACCACAATTACAAAAAACATAAGATCATGTCGGGGTCACCATAATTGGGTCAACACCTACTTATTTAGACCAATAGTTGGAAGACAAAAGTATATATTTATCTGACTCCATGTATTTGTTGTTGATATAATACTATTTGAAGCAGAGTTTTCTTTGAATCCAAGGAAATTTTTGGCATATCAGAACTTTGATAGAAAGAAAGCAACTGATGCAAATCTTTATATTTTATTAAATATTACAGATACAGTATGAGTAAATGTCATCAGAATGATCATAAATTAGTGAATTATCAGTACTTCATTGTCAGTAAATTAAATCAACATTTGGTGTGACCATCCTTTGCGTTTAAGTAGCTTTTGCCCTAGGTGCACTTGTGCATAGTTTTTCAGGTAGCTTTGCAGGTAGGTTTCTTGCCACAGTTCTTCTGGATTTAGTCTGTCTCAGTTTGTGCTGTTTCTTCAAGTCATTCCAGACAGACTTGATGATGATGATGATGAGATCAGGGGCCTCATTTATAAAATGTTGCGCAGAAACCATCCTAAATTTGATCTTACGATCATATCTCGAATATGCGTACATTTGATTCATAGAATGAGCGTACATACAGAAAACACGCATATGCATCTCTTTCAGATGTGAAATCTAGCAAATGATCTTGATCATGTGCCCAATTGAATGGTTTCAGCTCTCTGCCTTGTAAACGACTCCTAATTAATGTCATTAACATATAAAATATCACCAATCATCATAATTTAGAACAGTGAGCTGCAAGAACAGCTTACATTTTAAAAAACCTGCAGTACTCTGATAATAAAAAGTGCGTACGTCTGCTCAGAACCTTGACGTGACGCTAAGCACTTTTTCACATCAAAGACAATTTTTATAAATATGAGCGCTGAAGTGGATTTAAGCGTACGCACACTCTAAGATCAAATCTGTGCTTATGCACGCTTTATAAATGAGGCCCCAGATCTCTGTGTGGAGCACTGGCTGTTGTCAGACAAAAATCTCTCCGGATTATTACAATTATTGCCAAAATGAATGTTTGGGAATGTAAACTGATATGTCCTACTGATTAAACCATTTTTTTAGCTGGTGAAAATACTAGTGATCTAATAATTTTGGTCACCACTGTATATATATATATATATATATATATATATGTGTGTGTGTGTGTGTGTGTGTGTGTGTGTGAGTGTGTGTGTTCTCTTAGTCAAGTCAAGTCAAGTCACCTTTATTTATATAGCGCTTTTAGCAATACAGATTGTGTCAAAGCACTTCATAGTATTAATTAGGAAAATAGTGTCAATAGCGTAAAATGACAAGATTAAACACTCAATTTTCAGTTAAAGCCATTTCATTATTGAATTCAGTGATGTCATCATCCAGCTCAGTTCAGTTTAAATAGTATCTGTGCTATCAAGTCGACAATATTGCTGGAAATTAAGTGTCCACAACTAAGCAAGCCATAGGCGACAGCAGCAAGGAACCAAAACTCCATCGCTGACAGAATGGAGAAAAAAACCTTGGGAGAAACCAGGCTCAGTTGGGGGGCGGGTTCTCCTCTGGCCAGACGAAACAGCAGTTCAATTCCAACTGCAGCAAAGTCAGATTGTGTACACCTCACAGGCACCATGATTATTTAAGCACCAAGTTACTAGATGATCCCTTATCAATATTTAACCTTAGGTAAGTGAAGAGGAAACAAAGTGGAAAAGAATAAAAGGAAATATACCTAATATTAGGGTACTATTCATTGTTAAGTATGCTGCTATCTGTAAAGCAGCTGTACAGGTCATTACCATTGGACAGAATCTGTAACACAAAATCAATAACCTAAGTAATAACCTAAGCACTTGATGTATGTGCATCTTTAGGAAAAGTACAATCTCCGTCACAATGTAATGCAGATTTTACCAACAAAATCCAATTTAATAAGATAAACAGATAGGATTCATAATAAGAAAATTGAACATTCATTGAATTATCTGGAATGAAAAAATACATATTTCAGAAGTTGGACATCAGATACATGCGATCAGGTGCTCTTGTTTTCTTGGCATTATACACCAACAATCCCACCAGCACCACAATGGAGACTATGAAGAGTCCTGCGAAGACCCCAGTGCCTGCGCTGATATGAAGAGAACCACTGTTTTCTGAAGCTGAAGAAAGAAATATGTGGTTATAGGAACAAGCATGATGCAGAATCATTTAATTATTTTAAGACTTCACTAACATACCAGCTGCAGAATGCTGAGTTTGTCTTGCCACACGGAAGGGACCCTGAGTAATGTAATGCCTTGCGGTTTCTATGCTCACGTCTCGTCTGCGTTTGCGTGCAAGTTCTCGGAGGCAGCCTTGAGCGCATCTGGAGTTTGAACTTCCTTCCGCACACAGAATCACAGAGCAGGTAATGTACACCTGTCAACACAATTTGAGTGCATTTTAGTTAAATGTTCCTGCTCAACAGAATTTATAGCATTTACAGCATTACTATGTGATTCTGTAATACCTCATTGTAGCCGCCTGTGAACTTGAAAGCCTTGATCCCAAAGTCATACATTCTTGAATCACTTTGATAAACCACAACTGTGTCATCCATAATACACCTGTAAGTACACATTGAACACATGACTTTCAGTTATTTACAATAATTTATTCCAAACTATTTTGTGGAAATTCAAAGCAATATACTAATTCTGAATATTCAAAAAAGCAAGTGATACACAGTGTTCATATTTTTATCACGAATGCGTATGTGTAATCTATGTAGTAATCTGTGCTTGAAAATCTTGCTTGAAAAAAAAACTTTCTGTAGATTACAGTAAATGATCTGAAAAACTTGACTGTCCTGAAAACTCCACAATCATGTGACTGTATTGGTTGAATTTCATTACCCCATTGTTTGTCATGTAATTTATTTGCATCTTTTATGAGAAATGCAAATAATATAATTAAAGGTACTGTACATTATATATATATATATATGTGACCCTGGACCACAAAACCAGTCTTAAGTCGCTGGGGAATATTTGTAGCAATAGCCAAAAGTACATTGTATGGGTCGGAATTATCCATTTTTCTTTTATGCCAAAAATCATTAGGATATTAAGTAAAGATCATGTTCCATGAAGATATTTTGTAAATTTCCTACTGTAAATATATCAAAATTTAATTTTTGATTAGTAATATGCATTGCTAAGAACTTCATTTGGACAACTTTAAAGGAGATTTTCTCAATATTTAGATATTTTGCACCTCAGATTCCAGATTTTTCGTAGTTGTATCTCTGTCAAATATTTTCCTATCCTAACACACCATACATCAATGGAAAGATTATTTATTCAGCTTTCAGATGATGCATAAATCTCAATTTCGAATAATTGACACTTATGACTGGTTTTGTGGTCCAGGGTCACATATATATATATATGTATGTATATATATATATATATATATATGTATGTATATATATATATATATATATATATATATATATATATATATATATATATATATATACATATAATTAAACATTTTTGCATTGCTATTGCAGGGTTATAGCCTTTTTTTTTTTTTTTTTTTTTTTTTTAAAATGCAGCCTTGGTGACCATAAGAGATTTTTCAACAACCTAAAAATATTCATTGTACCAGACTTTTGGCTGGTAGTGTATGTGGATTTAGATATATGAGGTTTCTCTGTGGGTGGAGATTTGCAGTGAAATGCTACAGATATAGACAAAAATCTATTTTTCCACATAATATGATTGATGTGGAACAGATTTAGATGGTATATAAGGTTTTTTAGCAGTCTCACCCTTCTTTGATGATGTCATAAAACAGGGCACTGTATGGGTTTTCTTCTGGAGTGGCCCTGCAAGACTCCACAAAGAGCCGGACCTCAGGGAGACCAGAATGAGCTGCAATACCCATGTAGAGCATATCCATCAGATTTATCTCCAGTGGATACAGACTGGGGTCTACCCGACTGCTGAAGTTATTGTTAGTAAAAATATCGAACGAATAACTAAAAGTGCCAAAGCTGGATTCTGTGAAGATGTAGTCAGACTTCTTGTTGATGTAGTGGTTAGAAACACTGGCCACTTTGGGGTATTGGCAGGAGAAGCCGATTTTAACTTGACTGCGTCTGGTGATCACTTCATTAGGGTTCTCAAAAGAATTGATCTCATTTTTGAAGACCAAGAAGTCTCCTGAGTCCTGATTGGTGTTGAAGAAGCAAGCATGTGAAAAGATCAGGCAGAAACAGAAAACAACAATAAATATTATACGAACGACTGTTTTAAATTACTTATAGGGTACTAGCAAATATTGTATTTAGATTGGAGAACATCGACATCAGTTTTTGTACCTCCATCATGGTACCACAGGTGTTGAGGGACATGGTGCCCAGGATATGGGTGTCATTGGAAGTAAGAGAGCAGGTAGGATCTCTGAGTTGGAGCCAGTTTTGATCAATTCCCTTCATGGAGGCTTTGCTTACTGCAATGCTGATACTGTTATCCTCACAGAAGACCTCTGCTTCACCTTGAGAGATGTGAGTCATATATTGATTAACCTGTTAACCCGCACCAGAGCGCTCTCGCACCGAACGCTCTTTGTCATCTTAAAAAAATAACAACAACAATCAAAATAACAAGGTATTATCAATACATTAACAAGAAGAAAAATCCAAATCATAACATTGGAGTGGGGATTATTTGGGGAATAATCTGCCTGAAAACCTGATCATTTATTTATTTCAACAGTGTGCATGTTAATGAATGACATTGCTAATGTGCTTGGTCTTGGCGGACTAGATCTCTGCATGCTGCTGTAGCACAAGTATGGACTTCCTAATACTAATAAATGCACAGACATGCTGCTGTGAGCATGTTAGATATGTGGCCAACGCATGAATATGCATACATACGTCTATTAGCAGATCTAGACAGGTGGTGCTGGGGAAGGTGGAGGGTTACAGAGGAACAATCACAGGCCAATCAGTTTATACTGTGCATTTAATGATGAGACTGCTACCAGACAACATGTAAAGGACCTAGATCTAGAATTTCATGACTGAATCAGATATATCACAATACAAAATTAATGACAGAAACTGTGAAAATGAGCAACTGTTTACATTTAAGAAATCTTTTTTTTTTACCTGAAAGAACCCTCGATTTTGCCACAATGATCACGATGCACCTCATCTCTGACTGACTAATTATGAAGAGAAAGACAAATAACAGGTCATGGAAAAATCTATATCATGAATTCCCAATGAGCTTAAGGACAGATCTCATTTTACCTCTGAAGTGTCTCTGCAGCAAAACACACGGGTACATGATGATGCAGGTCAGATTCTTGTGGTGTCCAGGTCAGCGTTGCCTCAGTAACTCCTTGACTTGCATTTCTCAAGGTTGTTGACATATTCCATGGTCCACTAACCTGGAAATCTAAGATACTACACAAGAGTGATGGAAAGATTAGATAACATTTACTAAGTAAATGGAACATGCAAACCTGTTGTTTGAAAGTAAAACTATCAAGTGTGCGTGTCAGACAAATTTATCTAGTTATGCTGAACATTTCAACTGCATTATCTACCAATACATCTTTACAAGATAAGAGATTTATGTCTTTTCTTTTATTTTTTTTTTTATTTGCAACAACATTTATATATATTTTTTATGTTAGAAATTAGAATATTAGAATATGAATATATTAGTCTGCATTACATTGCTTAATGTACATCTATTTTGACATAATAATAATTTTGTCTTGTCCATTGCTATGGCTATCACTGTTCATAATTTCGAGACTAAATTCTCATTTAAATGCAGATGTTAATTCTGTAACTTTGCAGCATGTACATTGCCGTTGGTAATCTCAGCAGCATGAAACATAACATTTTTATTTTAATTTTGAATGGATTATAAATAGAAAATGTGCATAGAGTCTTCCCTTTATAATCACTAAAAAAATCACAAACTTTAGTTCATCAAAAACATAGTTTTGCTGCATTCTTATGAAACTTCAATTGTAATCAATGTATCTGTTTACACTGCATAATGAATCTCTTATTTAGGCTACATCATGTTTACTTTTTTGTTATAATGAGAGGATTTGATAATGCAGCAGAGCACTGAGCAAAAACTCTGGTGTTTTTGAGCAGTCTTAATTGGATTCTGACTAATTTAAACACGTCTTATTGGCCATTGCCTTCAAGAAATGAACAGACATGTCTTTGATTGCCAACAATGCTGCAAAAACATGTTGTAATTAGCAACCTGTGATGCTTTCTAGAGTGCAAACGCAAATACGCCTTGGAGTTTTTGCCAAATCGGTTTCATCATGCTATTATTATAGTTTCATCTGAGGTTGCTTTTTCCTGAAACCCTCAGAACCAGGCCTGCATCAGACAGACCTCCTGAATTTATACAAAAGTCACTTGTTTATGATAAATGCAGGTGTTGCATATGTGCAGTGAACTACAGAGGGTATGCATGTGACGTCACTGTCAGCTGGAGTGAGTATGATTCCGCCCACTGAGTGGCAAAAGGACTGAATGGCAGCACTGGTTTTCAGCGTGAATGCTGCGACAGAACACAAAAAACGCATCTAAAATGAGTAAGAGCTTTGAAATTGACTGTACAAATAGATTTGAAAAGCAATCTGAGGTATATTTTTACAGACTGTGGAAAGCAACAGAAAAGAAAATCAAATGGATCACTGCAATTCACAGAAACAAATAGACTCCAGGCAGCAAAACACGGATTTGCAGTTATCATTTCATGTTAATATTTTGAATTTTGTGGTAAAATCATACCTTATATATTGTATTAAAATGCATCGTATTGCATGACCAACCTATTTTGTATTTACAAAATGTGTTCACAGGCAAATTTGCTTTATTTATTTCCCCAGCGTTAAATCAGGCACGTCATGAAACACGATTCCCGACTGCATATCAATATCCATGGACCACTGTATATTTGGTAAGTTATAATGAACAATATATCGAGTCCAGCAACCTTCAGTTTAAACTGATTATTGTTTGTTTTGCTAGCGTTTTCGCAGCTTCCCTATTAAATCCATTCATGCAGCTGCCTCTTTTGCCACTCAGTCCGGCTGAGGGGTGTGTTCCGGGGGGAAAGTGATGTCAATGCATACCTTCTATAGCGCCTGAATTTGTTTAGTTTAGCTTTGTAAAATGCATATTTCAGACCTGTGGCCTGAGCTCTGGGCACGGAGGGTGATCGTGTGAACATGTCCCACAGCTGCATGTTGTACATCTCCATGTAAGGGAGTCGGTGTCAGTAAACTTGGCCTGTTCACCCCTGGTGCACAACTGTGGACTGGTGTTTGGACTACAAAACAGTGGAAGCGGGATAGAATGTTGTAAACGCACAGAACTGTGGTGAGTTGGAGCTACACAATACATGAAAACTACTACCAAAACCTTATTCATACACTACTAGTCTTTGACAGCAACTCAGGCACTGAGTCTATTAGTTGAATTTCATCATATTACATGGCTAATTGTGAATTGCTTTCAATGGGGAAACATTATTTTATATCATGTATCATCTCATGTTGTTCAAAAGGCTTATGATTTTTCAAAAGGCATATGTTTTTTCAGCGCAACGCAAAAGAAGTTTGTCTATTTGGAAATGCTTGAGTCTGCCTACATTTCTGCAGAACCTGAAATGCATTGCTCCGGGTACATTTTCTGCACTTTTCAGATGACACATCTACAAACTCGCTGTAAGCTATAATTTTTTCTTCCATCGCAGATGCGGGTTTATTAAACATAACAGTGAAGAAACATGCCTGTGGATAGAAATTGTTGGAGCCTGTGCTGGATGTTTGAATTGTTTTGTCCATACAGTGAAATTAAAACAATACTAGACTCCACTGAGTATCATTCCATTCTATTAAATATTTTCTTTTGTGTTTTGCTGGAAATTATTTTTTTTTAAAACATGGCTAAAAAATATGGCTTTTGAACAACATCAAAGGGAGTAAATGAATAGCCTAAATGATAGGCTAAAAGTAAAGTCAAAATAAGCTTTAAAAACTAAACATCAAGATAGTTTTATTATATGTATATTTATTATTTTAATTCACAGACCAGAAAAGGCTGTATATAAGAAAGCCTAATTTTAAACGTGTGACTTAAAAGTGTACCTAGAAAACTCAAGTCAATTAATATAATCTTTAAACTCCATGGGCTTTTTTTTTTTTTTTTTTCCAGTTAAGACAATATTTTAGGGGGGGGGGGGTTCTTAATCTTCCAGTAAATCATGGACGATTGGAAGTATAAATTAATTGGTTTAAAAAAGGGCATGGGATTCTTAAAACTTCTGGAATCCTAATACTTTATTTACAGAAACTGCAGTGTGTCAGGCCTTCAAATATTCTTGTGGACAATAGGGGACAGAATTTAAAAAGGTTGAGAACCACTGATGATTACTACATGATTCTCACTCACTTTCAACTCCAAACTGCAGAGGCACTTGACTGAGTGGAGTTGAGTCAGCGTTGGCAGTCTGATTATAAGGATTTCTGACAGAGGAGATCCCATTGCCATTCATCAAAGTGATGTTTGATGCAGGATAATCCACCAGCGCGAACTCAAAAACATGCAGTCCGACATCCAGTGTGCCATTAGTACTCAAAGTGCACGAGTCCTAAATGCAAAAGAAATCACGTTTCGTGCACTGAAAAATGTACCATTGTAAACATGTGAGTAGATTTTAAAAAGTGAAGAACATGGAAAAATAAACTAAATGAAAAGACATTGTCAATGGTCATTCATAGCAAGTCACACCCCACACAAATACTGAATAGAATCAGTTTTAATGTTCTTTCCTGATGTGTGTCAGTGATAAAGACTAATATTATCCATGGAAAACATGTTCTACATTCCTGTAAGGAAAATTAAGTAATTAAGTCAGTGATTAATTAAGTCAGTGCTTCTCAACTGGTGGGTCATGATACAAAAATGATCCAAAATGGGTCACTGGATTGATCTGATAACATTTTTTGATTTGCTGTTAATAGGTCTAACTAAGCTTACAATGTGATGCAATAAGCACAAAAAAATGCACTCACATATACTGGCTAAAAGAGATTCTAATTAAAGCTTTTGTTTACACATTTCACTATTGAATAAAATATTTATATTTTTACATTCAACATCCATATATATGTGATCCATAATATTAAAATAGGCTATATTTAAATCTCCAAGGTAAAGTTCATTTGCCTCTTTAATCTGAATCTGATTTTTTTTTTCATGGGAGTGTATCACAAGAAAATGTTACCTCCTCGAGATGTATGTTTGGGTGTTTATGGCAAGATGGGCATTTGCACCTCACATAATCCCCATCTGGATCATGGACCAGCAGGTGAAGACTCTGAAAACAGTTCTGAGGAACCCTGAAGAAAGACCATGATCAAAGGCACAATTATCTTGATAGCTGAAGCAACCTTCTGATATGTTGCTGTAGACAACGGTGAAATATACTGCACACTTGGGAGATCACAAACATATTCGACTGCTGTAGACCACTCAGAATCAATTATTCCAGAAAGCTATCCATAAAGTCTATGGAGTCTAGGGATAAATAGTCATTTTTCAAAGCACACACCTTATGTTTGGTATTGTTGCTGAAACGGGTGACCTGTTTGTAGTGCGAGTGTCTGAACGTTGTCTTGTGTCAACAAGACTGCGAAGCATCCATTCACGGACATCATGAACATTATTTGCCCAGCAGCAACCAGAGCCTCTGAAAGAGTTTAAATGATGAAACATTCCATTATTACATCATTTTTATATTTAAACAATATGATCACATTAGTACCAGTAGCTAACTGTACATAAAATAGCACATAATTTGTACAGGCATATATCAACATACAACCCCCCAAAAATTGTAAAATGCAATAAAATCAAGAATCTGTGATTTTATGAATTCTCTTGAACTTTTATTTAATTGACAAAAGTACAAAGAAAGGATTTCCAAAGTTTTCACTGACCAACTTAAATGTATTTTGTGAACAATTTTTGATTTTGATGGCTGCAATGGACTCCAAAAACTTTGGTGACTTATATATGACGTTGTCATCATGAAGGAAATGTCCATTGAAGCAACAACAACAACAAACCGAAACAGTGGGGCCCTAGGTTCTACCGCATAGTTAGAGAATGAATGCATTTGCACGTAACCTTATGACATACAGAGTCGTTCCAGAATGGCCTCATATAAAGTAGGCCCAATGATATTTATTGGAGGCAACTACTTTGAGACCAGGTCCAGCCATGCAAAAATCTCTTTTGAGGTTCACGCAAATGTGTGCACCCCATACTGGTGCAATGATATAACATTAGTATGCATTCCCTTCATCAAGGGAGGTGCCAAGGTACAACTTACAGAAGGATCATGCAGGTAAACGTGTCCTATAGGCAATCCAGCTGTAATTGGACACATCCCACAATACAAGCAGCAGAACCTGCTAAGTGCTCACTAGTGTAAGAACACGCCATTGAGACGAGGTGGACGAGCAACAAATCCCACATTAGAGAATATCAAAGTCAGAGATTGAAATCTGAGAAAGAGAAACACTCTAGGGGAAGAGAAACACTTTAGGGGAAGTTGTGGCCTAATGGTTAGAGAGTCGGACTCATAACCAAAAGGTTGCGAGTTTGAGTCTTGGGCCGGCAGGAATTGTAGGTGGGGGGAGTGAATGCACAGTGCTCTCTCCACCCTCAATACCACGACTGAGGTGCCCTTGAGCAAGGCACTGAACCCCTAATTGCTCCCCGGGCGCTGGAGCAATGGCTGCCCACTGCTCTGGGGGTGTGTGTGTGCGTGTGCATTTGTTCACTACTCACTGTTGTGTGTGTGCACTTGGATGGGTTAAATGCAGAGCACCAATTTCGAGTAATGGTCACCATACTTGACAATACATCACGACTTCCACTTTTTTCACTTTTCACTCGTCTCAAATTTCTCTGCTAACTTCAGCTGCGATCCCCATGATGCCTGACTCCCATCTCTCAAGAAAAGAGCCAGGCGGGAGAAACACTCGCAGTAAAATCTGTGTGTTTTCAAGCTTGCTTCAGGTATACCGTTTACACTGAAGGGCATGATGGAACATAGAGTTTCCTTAAAAGGGAACTCATTTTATGGGTAAAATAAAGTAGAAATATCTCTTTAAAGTAACAAATTTGCTATTAAAAATGTTTCTCAGTTATATTAGTTCATAAACTTAAATGTTTATAAACATTTAAGATGTTGTCAATATAAACATTGTATTGAACGTGCACTTGTAGTGTACTTCAGATCTTCACTTTCATGACTGCTTCTTTAAGTACTCTTTTAAAAAGTTTTACTTTAAAGAAAGTACTTGTGTAGCAAACAAGAAGTACATTTTGATGTGTTGACCAACATACTAAAGCATTTGATTACAACTGTAGTGTGTTATTCTATATTACGTTAATATAAGTACAAATATTTTACTAACTTTATCATTATTACTAATGAATAATTGCAAATATATGTAAATACATGACATGTTTCAATAGAAATGACATTAAAATACATTTTAGTTTACCAGTACATATCAGTACATTCAGCAAAATGCTTAAACCATATTTCAAAAACATTAGAATAATGAAATTACAAATAAAGATGTACTGACGTCCTGTTTAAGTGGGTCAAAAGAGCACTCGTTACCCACACTGACAAAAATTGTAGCATAAAATGGTAATATCTAAATTAACTGTTTATTCAAGTCAAAGAAATAGTCACCTAAATAAATTAATTTACCAACAAAACTACATTTTAAGGAAAAAAAATAAGGTTGAAATAGTTCTTTAAGGTCACAGTTGCAGTTTATGACTTTTTACAGTGTCAGTTAAGTTTCTGAAAACATTATATTCAGTTCACACCTAGATCTATTTTAATGTATATTATTAAGTATTATTTTAAAAATAAACTAAAGTGTATTTCAGTGGAAGACCTGATTTCGTTGCACTCACCTCAGAGTGAAGGGCTCATCATCACTGACATTAGTGGTCATGTGACACTCAGACTGGCACCAGAGGATCTGACCCGAGTGGTCCTGATCGGTCACCTCAGGATCTGTGTAAGTGAGATCGCCACAGTCGCCACTATCACAGACCCATGAGACTTGAGGATCGCAGGGAAGTTTACCAGACTCTCTGTAGTAAAAGTGCATCTGCCAGGAGCACATACAAGAGACGTTTCTTTTTCTGCACAATTGCAAATAAGCCATCCATGCTATTAGAAACAATGCATTCAAAACTACATTGGACTTTGTTTCTTTTTCTGCACAATTGCAAATAAGCCATCCATGATATTATAAACAATGCACTCAACACAACATTGGACTTTCACTGAGTTTCAGAAATTTCAAAAATCAATAAGCAACGGCAGAGTTCTCAGTTATGTTTCATTTCCAGTAAAATAAACAGATGTAGAACAAATGAAAAGTGATATTAACCTTGTTCTAATGTATTAACCTGGACGTACCTCTACTGTTCCATCCGGATATCTGTTTCCAGGCGTGAAGGTCATAGACGCCCCATAGAAACTTAGGGCTGGACCCACAGAAACGGTCAAGCTGATGAGCAGCAGTAGCGCCGCATGTGCCATAGTGACTGATGAAGTGACACTGTGAGTAATGCGGTAAACACAGACAACTGCATGACATTTTCTTCTTCCTTCTATAGTCTTACTGGTTTTGCCAGCTAAGCACAAGAATATGAAGAATGGTTCTGATCTTTCTGATCACACTTCTTAGTTTCCTTGAAATGCCACTTACACGGATATCAGTTTTCTTGTGTGATTAATGTGGACTACATGTTCTACATTCCTGCTGAGAAATGAAAACATAGTAAGTGATATACCAGGTGGGTCATAGCTCAAGGGGTTTTTTTTTTTTTTTTTTTGGAGGTTGACAGCCCTGGTCCAAACATGAATGAAATGACATGTGAGTGAGTAAATGATGACAGAATGTGTATTTTTGGGTGAACAGTGGGGATAAAGTCTCACCATGGTTAAAGTCAGTAATTTTCTTCTCCTCTGAACCACTAGAAAATTCACCGCAGCACTTTCTGAAACTTTCGCGTTTCACTGCACGAATTTGACTGATCCATGACTTCATCGCGGGCAGCAACGCAAATTTGATTCTGCTAATATTTAAGTGTCTCAATAATTATTTTCAGTTTTGTTCAAGGTGAGTAAATCATAAGAATCAAGAATATTTTAAAGTTTGGTATTTGGGGTAAAAGAAAATCCACTGTTGGGGCTAAAACACAACTGAGGTAATAATAAACAGATGTCTTTGGCATGACATAGATTCAATAAATATTTTTAAAATTATTACTACTGTAAAGCCATATTAAATTATTATGGTATCTTATTCCAGTGTTTCAAAATAGATTTTTCTGTATTTTTACAACAACAACATATATAAAAAAAATATATATATATATATATATATATATATATATATATATATATATATATATATATATAATCAAAATAAACAGAAAACAGTACAAACTTTTGCTATTAACTTTTACATATTACATTAAAACATATTACTTTAGCTTAAGATTTTGCATCAATGAGTGACTTTTGCCGCAAGTATCTTTGCCCCCTCGCCATCTAATACATTATGGGAGTATTGAAATGCATACTGTATTTCTCTTAAGGTTTGTTGTACCTTGTAATCTCAAAGTCCACTAGATGGCGGCAGATTCTTTTAGCTTTATAATGCTATTAAGGGGCACTTATCATTGAACCCCATCATGAACTGTTTTCAAGAAGACAAGATTAGACATCTGTTTTTAATACTTTATTATCAAATTATTAACAAATAGGCCTAGCATACAACAATGGGCTATATACAACATGAAAACATTTCAAATGCATCATAACATAACAATATTAGAATTTACATAAGATACATTTCTATAAAGAAATATTAAAGAGCATGTTGCATCTGTTTTAGTTGCTTTAATGTTTTTAGCTTTTGACATTCTATCTAACTGAACATTAATCTTCTCTCACATTGTAAAAAGAACCTTGCCACTTACTTTGCATTTGTGAATATGGAATTTACATAAAAATAAAATTTAATTTATGATGAAACCAGTGTCATTTGAATAATGATCCTTACTATAATAACATAAAATCACATGTTTAGGATAAGAAAAATGTTTTTAAGATACTGTCAACAAAGTCTGGTCCAAAACAGGTTCAAAAGTTTTCAGTGGGGAGGCAACTTTATACCATTTGGGTACTACTACTATGTACTTTCATGTAACAAAATAGTCGATTTAAGGTCTCCATGCAGTTTTCTGCCAAAATAACCCTGTTGAAAACACAATAGAAACCATCACAGAAGTATAAATACTATTACAAACCAACAACTGTTAAACATTAAAACCATTCCTTAATGGTTTCCAGTAGCAGTGTTGCCAAGTTTTCCTGTGGAGTTAGGCTACGTAAACTATTGGCCCGGGAGAATTTTTCCCCCCTGCTGTTTAAAGATTTTGACATATTGCATAAAATTGTCATTGAATGAAATGCATGTATTGAAATACTTTACATTCTACCAATGATAAAACTGTGCTAGATTGTGAGTTTTGTGAGAGAGAGGCCTTTGAGCTCCTTTATGAAAACCAACTGTGTATGATTACCGCTAGTGATTTTTTTTTTAAGCTGAAATTGCAAATAATGCATAACAGCGACTGTAAAACATTTATTTTAGGTATGGGAGTGGCATATGTTGAGTTTTGATATCTGCATAGGGTCACTAGGCTTGTTTTGCACCATTTTGATTGGTTTTTGGGCTGGTTTTGTTAAACAGGCCTGGCAACCCTGTGCAGTCGCACGTTTTAAGCCATGTTCGATTTAGTGGATTTAACATGCCACCAAAAAAAGAGACCTACAGGGACCATTACAGTTTCCATTACAGTTCCCATTGAAACCATTACACATTCTGTGAGGGTTTCTATTAATTTTATCAGCAGGGAAATAATCTGTGGTTTGGAATACATTTGAAACCTAATGCTTGAGGAAAATACTATCAATGAAAATCTTTGAATCACACTACCATATCAAATTCCTTGAACTGTGCAGTACCACGGTACATATGGTCATTTATGTCTTAAACATGATGTGAAAAGAACTGGACGGGGGAAGAAACTGAATATTTGTCAAATATTTCCTAAAATGTCATTTGTTACCAATAAATGCCCATGTAAACAAATATTTGAATCTTAGAGCAAAGTTTGGGGTAAATATGAAGAGTACTTACTGAATCTGCAATTCTATTCATTTATAATGCATTATAATGGGTTATTAAAGGCTATAATCATTGTAATACAATGTCTCGTTATATAAATAATTCTAAACTAATTTAAAATGCATACAATGAATTGATAAGTGTTATAATGTATTAACCATGGTTACAATTATTCATGAAACTGTACAATGCATTATAAGGTACATTACAAGGCATAAGTAATGCATTATACATTAAGGCTTTAAGTAAAGTGTTATTTTTTACTAAGCAACCACATCAAACACCCTAGCAACCAGTTAAATCACAAAGGCATATCGACTTTTCCGTATTTCTGGTGCTGTCCAGATGATGTCAGTGTTGTGTAATGCATTTTTAGATTAATTTTAAACAGATCAACCCTAGTTTTTGAGAGGCTGTGTTTGAGTCCTATTTTACATAGACATCCTTGTATTGTTTTTATAAAGTGAGTTACATTAATTCATCATTTCAGCTTTCAATTCTTAACTTTTCCCATGTTCACAATCAATATATGTGTATTTAAAATAACGCACAATAATATGAAATATGCTCCTGTAAGACTGATATGAAGCTCAGAAATCCAATGCAGGCAAGATACATTCTCATAACTGGATACAAAAGTTCGATCTCAGTGTGCTCACTAAAATATGGCTCTCTGAATGACAAAACACATTCTTATCTGTGGAATATATGAATGGGATGAATAGAAGGGTCTGGAGTGTGTCTAGCTCGCTGTCCTGTTTGCCGTGTCGTTGCTTTAAGGAATGATTGAACTGATGTGGTTTGCTTTTGTATAAACACTTTGAAAAGAGCCATAAATATGAGCCTAAGTGAATTAAGACGGCAGACGGCAGTACTTTTGGAAACATGAATGTGTCAGTCCAGCACCATGTTCATGATGTTATGGAAATGTTTACTGTATGTATTTTCTAACCATGCATTTTAAGCAGACACTTTGCATAGTTAGTGTTACTTTGCACCCATCTCTAGGCTAAGCATCGACGTCGAATATATCTGAGGATGACTAGTTGGTTTAAACAAATGAGACTCCAGTAGATTCCAGAGACATTTCCAAAGCCTTATTGGGCTTGGTGTGACAGACTCCCACATGCTTTGAAAGTGAGTTAGTGATACTGCGGCTAAAAACTGTTGAATCTTCCAACATGAACAGGGAATTCAGAGCACATTAAGTGGGCTATATATTTATGACTGCCAATCATACAGTCACAGCACTTTGGCTCTTATGAAAATGTGAGCGAGACACTCTGACCCACTTTCCTCTCAGCTGAGTCGACTGCAGCTGTTAAACATACCAAAGTAAGGCCTCTAAACCACTGCGTCCAGCTGCACTGGCCTTTCATGATCCATAACCATTTCATATTTCACAATATCACACACATGGACCTTTTGTGTGTTTTTTGAGAGACATACTGTAAAAACGTGAAGAAGTTGTTTATTTTCTTTACAAACTGGCAGTTAAATACATATATGCAAACATTATTTTCTAAATTGTAATTATATAATTATTTTATTTTATATATTAAGTTATGTCACTCTTTTCAATGCCGTATAAAATATGTTCACTTTGTAAAACTATTTAGCAAATATAAATCACCAAAATGTGAAGATGTTAAAGTTTTTAAAAATTAAAATATAAATAAATCACTTTGCAAACTGACAATAAAATATGTACATTCAAACAGATTGTATTTTATTTTAATCAAATAATACTAAAAAATAATAGTTTTAACATTTAACACTTTGAATGGAATTTAAATATCTTAGCTTTATAAAATGATTTAGGAAATATTGATCACAAAAATGTGAAGATATAAATGAATAATTTGAAAATAAAAATATAATTCAATCAATTTGGAACCTGACAAAACATACATTTTATTTTTAAAGTAGTACTTTATTGCATTATTTACAGCATCTGATTTTTTAGCTATTAAATATAATTAATAATTATATAGCTAATAAGAATTAAATTACACTTTATCTTTCTCCATTTCCATTATTTAGCTCATTTGATTATCTTATGGAGGACTATTCCTTTTCCCCCATATCTGTATGCGCTCAGAGTCCAGAGATCAGGATTAAAATTCAAATGTGAAAAGCTTCTGTAAATCACAGAGTTTACGTCTGATGGTACACAATATCCAGCTGAAAGCGCTTTGTGTTTGTTAATACTGTGCTCTAAATAGTTGTGTCGAGACTGGACTTCCTCTATTGTTGGTTACATGCTGCTAAGTGTAGAACGGCTTGCTCAGCAGCTGTTGAGAATAATAGAAAGTTGAGTGAGCAGGATTTGTGTCCAAGGCTGGAACAAGAGCCTGTGTGTTTACGAGACACAAGCGGATATGAACAAAGCTTGTGTTATTCAGAAAGACTGGCTCTAACCTCACCTATCCTTCACAGGATTTTAGTCAAATCTCTCAGAAAAATAGGTACAAAAGCTGTTTGGGATGGTATCCTTTCATATTAGACACTAATATGTACACTTTAGGTAGTAATATGTACCAAAATGCACCCTTTAGTGGTAATTAGAGTATAAAGGTGCACCTTGACAGCTATGTGCAACATTATATAATATTAAACATTATTTGCTCCAACCCTTAAGAGAAAGATGTACACTTTAGCATACTTTAGTTTTTTAAAGTATTTTTTACAGAAATAGTATCATTTGAAAGAATATACTTATGCAATGTAATGTTTTCAGGCACTGAATTGCATATTAATTGCTAGGGAATGTAAATGCGTTATAGTTTAAATTGATATAAGCAATTAACTGAACTTTAGAGTGCTTTTTTGAGCTTTACTGTATACATCTTTACAGTATATTTAATTTCAAAAATCTGCTGCCTTTGAAATATGGTTTAAGTACTACCAAATATACCGAAAAGCATTTATAATAAACGAAAATATACTTTAATGTAATTTCTGTTGAAACGTGTATGTCATGTATTTAAATATATTCATAATTGCATATTTGTAATGATAAAGCTGCAATTTAATACATTTCAAAATATATTAACTTTATACTATAGTCAAAATATTTAAGTAATTTACATGTGCTTTACTATAGTCAACACATGAAAATATGTTTATTTTTAAAGCATTTTTTAAATGGTTTAAAATGTATTTTAAAGTAAAACTTTTTAAAAGCCTACTTGTGTGCTAAGAAACAGCACACTGGCATGAAAGTACACTTAAATGGTCTTTAATATCAATAATATTACATTATCTGCAAATACAGTTTTTTACTGTAAAAATGCTTTTAAGATTTGAAGTACACTAAGGCAATTTAATTAGATATTTGCATTTTGGAAGACATTTTTGAGTGGTGTTTAATTAATAATTTGATTCAAACAGTTCAATACTTGTCATTAATGGCACCATTAATAAAGTGTATATAATACCAAATAATTATAAATAATAATAATTAATCAACAACAACCAAAATATTGACAGCACAAATGCATGTGGTGCTCTAAATGCATTTATTGCAAGCATAATTTGTTTAACTAGAACTTCAGTCATCTACACACAAAACGTAAAAGTCACAGCTTGAAAAACAAACAAAAAAAAAACTGCATCTGTCGTTCAGTCGTTCACCTCTTCCTCATCATCCTCAAACGCTTCCTCGCCATCGTTGGCCGTAGCCTCCTGGTACTGCTGATACTCTGACACCAGATCATTCATGTTGCTCTCAGCTTCAGTGAACTCCATCTCATCCATTCCCTCTCCGGTGAACCAATGCAGGAAGGCCTTGCGTTTGAACATAGCCGAGAATTGCTCAGAAATGCGCTTGAAGAGCTCCTGGATGGCGGTGCTGTTACCGATAAAAGTGGAGGCCATCTTAAGCCCCCTGGGTGGGATATCGCACACCGCGACTTTAACGTTGTTGGGGATCCACTCTACGAAATAGCTGCTGTTCTTGTTCTGAATGGCCAACATCTGCTCGTCCACTTCCTTCATAGACATGGGGCCGCGGAAAACGGTGGCCACCGTGAGATATCGCCCATGTCTTGGATCGCAAGCGGCCATCATGTTCTTGGCGTCAAACATCTGCTGCGTTAGTTCAGGCACCGTTAGGGCGCGATACTGCTGACTTCCTCTTGCGGTCAACGGCGCGAAGCCAGGCATGAAGAAGTGAAGGCGAGGGAAAGGCACCATGTTGACCGCCAGTTTGCGCAAGTCTGCGTTCAGCTGGCCGGGGAACCGTAACGAAGTGGTGACACCGCTCATAGTCGAGGACACTAAGTGATTGAGATCCCCATATGTGGGTGTGGTGAGCTTGAGCGTGCGGAAGCAAATATCGTACAGCGCCTCGTTGTCGATGCAATACGTTTCGTCGGTGTTTTCCACCAGCTGATGCACTGAGAGGGTAGCATTGTAGGGCTCCACCACTGTATCGGACACTTTGGGCGAAGGCATGACGCTGAAGGTGTTCATGATGCGGTCGGGATACTCCTCTCGGATCTTGCTGATCAGGAGGGTCCCCAGTCCCGATCCGGTTCCTCCGCCGAGGGAGTGCGTGAGCTGGAAGCCCTGCAGGCAGTCACAGTGCTCACACTCCTTCCTGACCACATCCAGGACAGAGTCCACCAGCTCGGCTCCTTCCGTGTAGTGGCCCTTGGCCCAGTTGTTTCCTGCACCTGTCTGTCCTGCAAAAGCAACACAATACCAGAAGATTGGTTTGCAATGAAAACAAAATCTTTTTAACCACTCATAACCATTCATAGCTTTCAGTCACGTGACCGGCTTGAAGACCTGAAGGGCAAAGCATCCATAGAACTGCAGCACAAGCCTGTCAATTTTCCATCTGTTTCCAAGCCGCAAATATTTAGATCACCTCTCAAAAGAATAAAACAAAGACAGGTGAACAAAATGCCAGTTTTAGCCATTTGCAATCCATATTATATGCACCCGCCACAATATTTCAATCGCTAAACAGCGTGACAAAACATTGTAAAAGACACTTAAAGTGCCTTAACGTATTTAAAACAGTGATATTAAAAGAACAAATTCAGTACACACCTGATTGATTAATTATGCCTACTTTATACAGGCAAACAGATGAGCCCGAAATATGAACGTAATGCGCTAAATGGTTCCGTGTTTTCTTTATAATGATTTTCTATGGGAAACCATTTAATGTGAAATTCTGCATGTTGCGTTTATATCCTGGGTTCATCTGCTTGCCTGTACAAAGTATGCATCATCAGTAAGGCGTGTACTGAATTTCGCCTTTTAGTATCAGCATTTTACTACATTACTACTTAATGCAAGCTGTGTAAAAATAACTGGTGGTCAGTGGAGCAAAGCCTCGTTTTGCCCTCCAGGTGGGCGCTCCTATAAGGGTGTGACGTCATGTGAAAACTATCAATAGGGAACCGTGTGGCCATTGTGCAGCATTCATCATAGCCTATGTGATTTATGTTCATTCTTGGGATGCACTGCAGACGCATTGTGTTTGTGGAACATCATGAAACTATCTTTACACAAAAATATAATTCCCATACTGCCATTTGTGGTCATTATTGGTTTAAATTACTTACTATTATTGAATATGTGCAAAATAGTAATAATAAAAATATGTAGATATTTCTTTCAAATAAAAGCTTTGTTCATTATTGCTCTTCATACTACATATAAATGTTACAAATATTAAATATAGCTGCAAGCAGCCATTACTGTGGTTTAAGTGCTTTTAAGCAAATATGAAAAAAGACATTATTGTTTAGCAAGCCTGTAACCACCTAAATCACTGACTGAATGAAAGCATTTTTGGAAAATACAGGTAATTTGACAGAAATATTGTGTTTTTTAACATTTATGACTGTTACAGCGCCAGCTGTAGTCCAATCTCCCTAAAATTTTGCATGCTTGTTTAGAATCACCTGTCGCATGTGCTCACCTGGGGTCCGTTCTTCGTACGTCGCTAACTCAGTTAGCTGGATTTGATTGTTGCCGATTTTGCTTGATCTTGGATCATTTGGTTCTTCCAAGCTCATCCT
>JAFVLL020022972.1:0-39849 GCA_021397915.2 Tor tambroides | reverse complement strand
TCACTTAAATTAGAAGTTGTTATTTTTTAAAGTCTAATAAATGTTAAAATTGATAGCTCTCAATTATACTGTAATGTTGAATGGCTATAGTCAATCATTAAATATTAGGGGAAAAAATCTATTTCATAGAGTCATCAGTACTATTGGTATCAATGATACTCACCTTCAGTCATAAAAAAGATGCCATTAAACAAATATTTAAATATATATATATATATATATATATATATATATACTGTCTTTATGTTGTTTGTACATTAATTTTAAGATTAAATGTGAAATTATTGCAATATGAAAGTATATTTAAAAACATTAATGTTAGGTGGGATTAATCGCGATTAATCACAATTAATTTCAGAAAAAAATGTGTGATTAATTAGTCATTTTTTTAATCGATTGACAGCACTAATATAAATATATACTTTTCATGCTCTGATTGATTTGAATATTTCCTGTTGAATCAATTTGACTCGAAATATGTTTATATATGGATATAATACATTATATAATGTTAATAAAAGTAGAAACAACAGAAATGAAATAAATAGCATTTTAGGTTAACTTAATATTAATATACTCTGGCCTTTTGGTCACTTGATCTATAAAGCTTCATTTGTGCCTTCATCCTCTACTAGTTCAGTTAGTTGTTTGTTATTTTTCTGGACTATTCCACACCATTTGGTTTTGATTGTATACCAGCGTCAGTCGCTATCTGCTTAATATTTGTTGTCACCAATTTGTTGTTCTGATCATCAGCCAGCATTTCTCCACGTTCAGCTCATTTCTCTGACAGACGAGGGGTATGATGGCTTTAGCATGTGTTGTGCCTCCTCTGCTTTGGGCAGTCACTGACGTTTGGGAATACTGACATTTCCTCCGATGTAGGCAGGAGTGGCTGGAGTGTGTTTCTGCAGGAGAACGATGAATATGATGAAACGAAGAGATGTAAAAGCCCTCTGGAGTGTGTTAAGCGAGTCTCTTTCCCCTCATATCCTCATTTCTCAACTGGCTTTCACCTTCCCTCAAACTTTTTACCTGTGTTTGTGGGCGTGCAAAGAGCTGTTGAGTGACAGCTGTGGGAATTGTTGAAACTGGATGCGCTTCTCTGTATGTGTGTGTGTTTACACAGGGCTCAGCGGGCAGAAACGCTTTTATGATCGCACTAGTGAGGCGGTTACATAACAGGCACCTTCATGCGAGCTGATTTTGCCCGTCGCTCTGCAGTCTGAAGAACCTGAATCAAAGGGCGGCACTCAGATCACGTGTATCTCACACGACCCACGCGTAAATCTGTTCTTCTCCATTCAGCTCGGCTGCTTTTAGTGCAATTAACTCAGCATTTTCCCCCGTGTTAAAATTACGTCCGAACGTAAACGCTGTGGTGTGTACATAAACCCATTCGTGCTGAATGATTTGTGGGTTGCAGAATGAGGCTCGTAAAAGGGAAGTGGGGCAGAGAGCTCCGTTTGCATGTGTTAGTTTTGGAGGGAGAATCACAGGCCGTGTTTTCCAGATGACCCGTGCTGCACGTGGAGAACACGAGATGACGCCGTATGAGAGAGATGAATGATTTTGTGAGCTTAGTGGGGAGTATTTTTGCATTTATGGAAGTACGGAACTGATGGAAAGCTTGTGACCTTATAAAATGTTTTTGCTTTGCCGAAGCTCAATATTTATTTTATTTATTGATTAGATCAGTTCATTTTAATGCTATTTAAATGACTGATTGGTGAGTATTAGTTTGGCTAGATGAGACAAAAAGTGAGAATACTGTGCATTGTAGGTGCTTTATTTATTTATTTATTTATCAGTATTGCTTGCAAATAAGTACAAAAATAAATTATAATTAGACAGTTTAATAGTATTGCTTGTAAATCATTTATTTATGTATATTTATTTTTGTCCACATAATATTGCTGGTCAAAAATAAATATATAAATAAAGATTATTTAACAATATTGCTTGCAAATAAGTACAAAAATAAATTATACATATTATAATAACGTATAAATACCTTTTAACATATTTATATATTTTTTTCCACTTTTAATAATATTGCTTGTCAAAGATATTTTTTATTTACTTACTTGCTTTACCCTGTTTAATTAATATTACTAGTAGTTCTTATAAGTAAATAAATAAATAAATAAATACTTGTTGTTGTCCTCATTTAATAATATTTCTTGAGTATACACAGATGTCATATGCTTTTTTCCATATGAACTCTTATGGAGTTAAATGAACATTGATACACTTCAACTATATACACACTTCAACTTTAATGAGTTAATGTCATTCTTAAACTCATTGGCATTTATAGTTTTTGGGTTTTAGGCTTTAATCTGAGAGCTTTATGCTGGATGACTGTATTTAGCACCAGTGATTATACAGTAACAGCTCAGGTTAGACTGCAAGTTTCAAAGTTCACCTTTCAGTTTTTAAGTGTTATCTGACATCTCTGAGCAAAGAGGAAGTGATGTGTACTCCATTCATGCTCCATTCATCCTTCTTCTTCTCTCCCTTCTCTGTCCTGCTTCCACTCTCATGTCATCTGTTCATTGTCAGGATTATAATAAATGAATTTCATTCACTGTATTCAGTGTGTCTAAAGTGGAATGTAAACTCAAGTTAAATGAATAGCCATAACTGATTCTTTGAGTGCTTTGAGGAATGAAGATATCTCACGCACTTATAATAAAACTATTTAGACGCTATAATTTCCCTGCTGAAATAAACCGATTAAACCAGCTACAGATGGTTTGCCGGTCTTAGCTGGTTTATAATGGTCTCACAGCACATTCATATTCGTCCGTCCGTCTGTTTGTTTATTTAGTTTTTGTCCCTATTAAATAATATTGCTTGTAAATAAATGACTAAATTATAAATGTATTTGTTCTAATTTTGTTTGTAATTCTATTTAATAATTTGCTTGCAAATAAGCAAATTGTTTGTTTATTTATTTATTGCTGGGGTTTAGCTGCTGAGCAAACTTTGTTTGTTTATGCTTTTGTCCCTAATATTTATTTATTTATTTTTCTCTATTTAATAATATTGCTTGCAAATAAGTTTGTATTTATTTATTTATTGTATCTCCATTTAATAATATTGCTTGCAAATAAGTTTATTTATTGTCCCTATTAAATTATATTGATTGTAAATTATTTATTTATTTAATAATATTGCTTGTAAATAAGCTTATTTATTTAGTTGTTTATTTGTTTATTTATTTATTTATTGCCTTAAGCTGTTTAGCAAACTAGTCTGGTCTGCACTGGTGATAAAAGACACCAGTGTTCAAAATTATTTATTTTAATGATTAGAATAAACTGTTCTTCCACAAAGTTATATTATATTCCTTATACTGCTGTTCACAAAGCAATGCAGCAATATGGTACATTAATACAGAATGTGCAAAGCAGATTTAGTTGCATTTTACAGCAGTTTGAATGCAGCTCATCCGATCAGAATTTAGAGTAAGAATCATAATCTACCACATTTTTCAGTCATGCAGGATTCTGTTCTTTCATTAAACTCTGGCATGAAGTATATCTCTCTGATAAATCATCACAGATGACATCAGAGAACAGAACAGGCTTTGTGAGGTGGGCTAGTTTGGCAGTCGAACTGTGTGATGAAAGATTCATCGTATTATTCTCTTCCGTGTTTTAGTTGGCAGGTTGCTCGTGAGGGTGAACCATGCGGCATATGCTTTTAAAACTCAGCCTTTCTGTTTCTGTTCTGAGACCAGTGGCTTTGTTCCTGTTGTGGTCAGCATGAAGGAGAGATGCTCTCAGGTTGGGCTTGTTCAGTCGAGCAGAAACTTTCCCAGATCGGGATGGTGAAGTCTCAATCGTAACACGATCTCCCGAGTTCTCTTTGTAACAGCGGGGTCTTTGTTTGACCGTGATTTTCCAGGGATGAGAAACTCCTACCTGGGTGAGACGGGGACTCCCCAAATTCACAATCCCCCTCTCAAATTTAACTATCTGTAGAGTAATATACTGCTCCTCTGGCCCACCATCATGGAGGTAAAGTACCGTAATTCTACCATGTTTATTACCATGTATATTACATCTGCTATGGTGATAATAGCCTATGTTGTCACTGTTAACTAAAACTAAAACCAAATACTATTAAACAGTTTTCAGTAATTGAAATAAAGCTGAAATAAAATATAAATATTGAAAAACAATGAAAAACCTAAACTTTTAGGAAATTTTAAGGAATTTTAAGACTTTTTGCCTTGGCAACTAGCTGAAATAAGTTTAAGTTGACATATTAAAATTACCAAAACTAAAACTGAAATTGAAAAAAAACAAACATTAAAACTATATATTTAAAATAAATAATAATAACAATGTCAAAGACACAACAATTTTACTATATCTTAAACTAAAATTAAAGAGAAAATTTGAAAAAAGGACTTTTTAAAAATGTTTGCCTTGAAGTATTAAAATGACAAACCAAAACTGAAAAAAAATGTAAACTATATATTTAAAATAATAATAATAATAATAATAATAATAATAAAGATGTCAAAGGTACAACAATTTTACTAAATCTTAAACTAAAATAAAAATGAAAATATGTACTGTGTGTGTGTGTGTGTATGTATATATATATATATATATATATATACAGTGCCTTGCAGAAGTATTCAAACCCCTTCATTTTTTTCACGTTTTGTTATGTTGCAGCTTTGTTAAACTGCATTAAATTACTTTTTTCCCACATCAATCTACACTCCATACACCATAATGGCAAAGCAAAAACAGAACTGTCACAACTCTGTAAATTTATAAAAAATAAAATATCTTAAATAAGTATGTTGCATAAGTATTCGAACCCTTAACTCAGTACTTAGCTGAAGCACCTTTATAGCCTCAAGTCTTTTTGTTTGATGCGACAAGCTTTGCTCATCAGCATTTGGCAATTATCTGCCATTCTTCTCCTCACCTGTTCACCTCTCAAGCTCTGTCGGGTTGGATGGGGGCAGATGCACATTTTCAGGTTTCTCCAGAAATATTTGATTGGGTTCAATCCCAGGCTGTGGCTGGGCCACTCAAGGACATTCACAGAGTTGTCTATAAGCCACTCTTGCTGTGTGTTTAGGGTCATTGTCCTGTTGGAAGGTGAGCCTTCTGCCCAGTCTGAGGTTCTGAATGCTCTGGACTGGGTTTTCATTAAGGCTATCTCTATATTTTGGTGCATTGAGCTTCTCTTCTACTCTGATGAGTCCCTCAGTCCCTGCTGCTGAAAAACAGCCCCACAGCATGAGGCTGCTACCAGCACACTTTACTTTTGGGATGGTACTCTGCAGGTGATGAACAGAGCTGGTTTCCTTCAAACATGATTCTTAGAATTGAGGTTCATCATGCCAGAGAACATTGTTTCTCTGAGACTGAGGGTCCTTTAGGTGTTTTTTTGCAAATTCCAAGTGGGTTTTTTGTGTGTCTTTCAGAGTCCGGCCACACTGACATAAAGCCCAGATTGGTGGAGTGTTGCAGTGATGTTTGTCCTTCTGTAGGTTTCTCCCATCTGCATATATGATCAGGGAGCTCAACTAGAGTGACCATCAGCTTCTTGGTCTCCAGTCTAGACAAGGCCCTTCTCCATCAGTTGCTCAGTTTGGCCAGGAGGCCAGCTCTAGGAAGAGTCCTAGTTGTTTCAAACGTCTTCCATTATGGATAATGAAGGCATGATTCTGTGATCCTTCAATGCAGCAGATTTTTTTCCAAACTCTTCCCCAGATGTGTGGCTTGACGCAAACCTGTTTCTGAGCTCTACAGGCAGTTCTTTTGACCTCAGGGCTTGGTTTTTGCTCTGATATGCATTTTCAGCTGTTAGACCTTTTATTAAGATGTGTGTGCCGTTCCAAATCATACCCATTCAATTGAATTTGACACAGGTTAACTTCACTCAAAGTGTAGTAACATCTACAAGCAATATGAATGCTCCTGAGCTAAATTTCAACTGTCCCAGATAAGGGTTGAATACTTATGCAATGGAATCATTTATGTTTTATGTATAATAAATTTGCAAAGATGTTAAAAACCTGTTATTTGCTTTGTCATTATGGTGTGTGGAGTGTAGATTGTTGTGGAAAAAAAAGTAATTTAAAGTGGTTTAACGTAAGGCTGCAACATAACAAAACGTTTAAAAAAAATGAAGAGGTTTGAATACTTCTGCAAGGCACTGTATATAAGTATTTTAAGATTTTTTTCCTTGGCAACTAGCTGAAATGAAGTTGAAGTAATAAAAATGACAAAAGCACAACGATATTACTAAAACTTAAACTAAAATTAAAATGAAAACTGAAAATATAAAGAAAAATATTCAAAATATTAATAAATGCAATAATAGTATATAAATAATATTAAAATAGCACTGGTAATACTATGGTATTCTTGAAAGTACCTTGGCACGCCATATAAATACATACAGTACATAATTCAGGGTATTTATTTACATAGTACTCCAAAGTACTACCAATTTTACCATGGTGGTTTTTAGTGGCACAAGTCTAAAAAAAAAAAAAAACAAACAAACAAAAAACATGGTTTTACCATGGTACCATGTCCCAAAAAACTGGTATCTGCATGACGTGTACAAAACCTCAAAAAAATTTACTTTGTACTTTCAAAATACTCATGTACCATAGTATATATGTGGTACTCCAATGAAAATACACTAGATTAGGTGTTCTGGAACGATGTCTGCATCAAAATGACTTATTAAACTAAGTGCTGCGTTTGTTAAAGAACTTACTTCTGGACAGTTAATAAATGTTTGCTCTGTCATGTCACCTACAATGTCCACCGCATCACTGTTTTGAGATATCATTCATGTCTGTGGCACAAGTGAGCTGGATTGCCAACTTGTTAAGGTTTAATATTTAGCATTCATGGTTAGCCAGCATTTATAATGCTGATATTATTCACAAAGCACTATTTGTTTAGTCCACTAACTGTATTGTATAATCAATGTCTTGTTGACTTTCTTTGTAAGTTTTTGATGATTCATTGATATGTTTCCGCCTTCAGAACAGAATGTTTGTGTTGTTTCGTGCCAAAGCTAATGCTTTATTCATTCACGAAGGCTGCATTTGTTTTTGGTGGCTGTTGTGTTGGTACGACTGCGCTGAGATTAACAAGTTGTTCTTGGAGCTTGTAAGGCCAAATAAGTTTCTTTCTCATGGCCTGCTCAACATTTCATGGGTCATAAAAATCATTTTTAAAATGAGCTTTTTTTGCAGAGAACACACACTTTGCTCAGATCTAAAAAGCCCTTGATCCCGCCAAACCTGCTTCGCTCACAAAACACAGCAGTTACAGGATTGGCAGACGGTCTGCATGAATGGAAGTGAAGCAATGGCGGAGGTCTGCTCTCAATAACATCTCTCTCTCTCCAAAACAACTCCAGCAGACCTCCAGCCAAACGGCTCTCCATCAGTGTCTGTAACTTCTGCTACTTTGACTCAAAGGCCTGTGAAAATCCAGATGCGGGCAGATTTTCAGTTGGGTTTCATATTGCGCAAGCGGAATTGTAAGCAACCACAGTTAGATAACCATGTCTGAGACTTAAAAACAAAACTAAATTTTTTTTTTTTTTATTGTGATATGTAATTCTAGTGAAGTGATATATACTAACAGTACTTTTTGTTGATATAGGATCTCATGGTGGTGTTTGCAGAGTGTGATCGTCATGATTATTGTTAACTAGGTGAAAATATGTACAGTGATTTTTAGAGAGGGTTGATGTTTGTTTAAAAAAAGTTTATTTTCTGCAAATATGTCTGTCTTCCAAAGACATTTTTTTAAATTTACTTGTAAAATATAAGTGTATAATCAGATAACATAAAACAGTGGCAATAATTGTCATGTTTTGTTGATATACTTACCATCTGATTGACATCTGATTGACTGATTGATAGTGATATTAAAAAATAATAACAAAAATGAGACAAAGGCATATAACTAATTTAAAAAAACAGTGTCATAACATTGTTATTTTACTATTATTTAACACTGTTATAATAATTACAAAAATTATATTTTCAGGTTTCATTTCAATTTTAGTTTAACTTTTAGAAATTTAGTTATGTGCCTTTGTCTCTCTCTCTCTTTTTTTTTTTTTGCTATTTAGGTGTAGTATATTTTTGTTTTAGTTTTTGTTCAGTTTTAGTTTTTTATTTCTAGTTAGTATTTCTAGTTTTAGTACTTCAACTTAAACTTAATTTTTGCTTAAAGTTTTCCATATTAAATTTATATTTTATTTCTTACGTCTCAGTTTTTATTTGTTTTCTAGTTAGTAATTTTAGTGCTTCAACATTTTTTAGTTTGTTGCCATTGCAGTTTTTGAAATTTTTGCTTATAGTTTAAGTTTTATCTAATATTTATATTTTATTTATTTATTTATTTATATCATTTCAACTTTGTTTTAGTTAACAATAATAACCTAGAACCTATATGGTAACCTATATGGTTACTATAATGTTGTTTGAAAACACGTTTGAAACATATATGTAAAAGAAACATGGGCAACTCTTACAATAAGTTCTCATTTGTTAACATTAGTTAATGCAACTAACATGTTTGTTAACTAACATGAAGTAACAATAAGCAGTATATTTATGCAGCATTTATTACAGTAACTGTTGTTAATGGTTCTTGTTCATATTAGTTCACAGTGATTGATCTTAAAATGTGTTAGTAAATGTTGAGATTATCGTTAATGATAATAAATGCTGTAGAAGTATTATTCATTGATAGTTCATGTTAACTAATTGTTTGGGGGTTCAGACCCTTCCAAACCTCCATATACTTCTAATTGAACTTTTTTGATTCTTCCTGAAAAGCATTTTTTAAACATTCCTTTTTGTAATATGCAGAACGTTTCGTCCTTTGAATTGGTTCAGCTCCTATTTTGGGTGGTTAGACCCCCAAACCCCCAGTAATTTGCACCCTTGTTTGGCTGTATGAGGTATTCAGGTGGTGATGAGCTTGATGGTGATTGGATGAAACTCGGCCTCTGCATTGCTGAATTCAAAAGGGGGTCTCCAGCATTGAGCCTAATTGCAAGAAAATCAGCATGGCCAGTAGTTGACCTTTCCCCTCGGGTCAGTCTGCCTCAGATCAGAGGGCTCTGCCTCTGTTAGGAGTGCTGTAATAAGGTGGCTGGGGGTCAAAGTTCGAGTCTGTGTGTGAATGTAGGTGGTGATGTCTGTGACCCCAGGCGGTACTGATAAATGACCAGTGGGAGGTCCGATGTGTGCATGCATGTGTGTGTGAGAGAGTGTGTGTCTCTGATGCAGAGCACACAAAAATGACTCCGCAGGAATCACACAGACAATGTGCAATAAAAATGTTTCTTAAAGGTACAGTAAGTACAGCACAGCGTTAAGCAAAAACATATGGAAAAAATGTAATATTCAGGGTTCATACACCTTTTGACCTAGAAACTGCCATGAATTTTCCATGACCCTTCTAGATGGAGAAGGATTTGAAAAATATTTTTTCTTCAATCGCAGTGATTGCACTAACAGCAATTTCTCACCAACAAAATATTTTACTACTAAGCATAACTGCAGTAATTCATATTATGAAGATTTTTCCATTACTTTTCCAGACCTAGAAATTTTAGAATTCCCTGACATTTTTTAATGACTGTAGGTTCCTTGAATATATATCCTATATATCCTTGAATACCGTTTATATTCATTCTTCAGATTATATATATATTTACTTTGCTCATGTGCATAAAAAGTACTAACCAAACCCACTGCAACTAAAAAAGAATAAATAAATCAATCAATCAATAAATAAACAAACACCATGCAGCCAGCATCATATGACATTATTATATTTTTCTGTGGTGGACATTTTGTACATGCAGTTGTATGTGTCTTCTCATTTTTTCAATGTTTTGTCTACGATAACCTATTGTGGTAACACTTTAGTTTAGGGACCAATTCTCAGTATTAACTAGTTGCTTAATAGCATGCATATTACTAGCATACTGGTTGTTTATTAGTACTTTTATAGCACATATTAATGCCTTATTCTGCATGACCATAATTTAGATCCCTTAATCCGACCCCATACCTAAACTTAACAACTACCTTACTAGCTGTTAATAAGCAACAAATTAAGAATTTTTTGAGGCAAAAGTCATAGTTAATAGTTAGTTAATAGTGAGAATTGGTCCCCAAACTAAATGAGTTGTTAATTGTTGAATTGTTAATGTTTGTTGATGTGAAATGTACCCAGTTACAGAACGAGGCATATAAAGTTACTAAAATCCTTATTTTAAGACATACGGTAGTTTGATATTGAGATACTGTTTTTAAAGTGGCTGTTCTATGAAGTTTAGTTTACCTGTAAATAGGTATTAACTTATGCACCACTAGAGGGCATTATATCTCCTGTCCTCAGAATGATGCTGTATCATCTATAAGACATAGTATTAGTATTGAAATAGTATTTTCTTGTAAAACATACTTCAGTAATCTTTGTTTTATTTAGAAAAGTAATTTTTACCAGACAAGACACACGAAAGAGTACGTTACGGGTTACGTGCCTACATTTAATTAGCGTTTGATCTCGTCACTAACCGTAAGTGTGAGCAATAGTACCAGTGAAGTGCAGTCATGAACTCTGAAGGTGGAAAATATTCAAGAGTAAACCGCAGTGCAGAGTAATACATCACAGCTGGATAAACAAAAGTTGTGCGTCTAAACTTTAGCGAACGCCGCTCGCTCGACTCCTCCTGTCGGCCTTTGAAGAGTGTTTTTCTCTGGGACTCTGGGGTTTGCGTTCACTTCTGAAATTAGACAGCTGCTCTGAGGGTCTGCACCGCTTTCTGCTGATTTATGGCTTCGTAAAGGATAACTGTTGTTTTTTTGTTTAGAAAGTGAAAGTGTCCAGCGGACCTGCTGTTTTCAGGGGGTCTGGTGAGTTTTGAAGACTGTGAATGGAGATCTGAGTTTAGGAGAGTTTTCCCATAGGCTGGATAAGTGCTTCTTGATGAGTTTGGGTTTGTGCTTCTTTGCAATGTGGCCGTCCGCCAGGCTGTTACTGTTACAGATGCCAGACCCTGTCAAACAGATCAGAGGAGAGAATGGGTGGAGAAAATGTCATGAAATTACATTAAAGAGGGAACCGAGCCACATCTAGAGATCAGAATATCTTTAGATTTAATGGCAGACTGTAAGCAACCGCATAGCAACACCCTGGTACAGCGTTATAATACACTGAAAGAAATTATTTGTAATTATTTGAAGTAGAAATAATTTTCACTCTGAAGTTGTTAGTAAATTTCACAAGTAATTACAAAGAAATTACAAAGCAACATTGAATTAAACATGAAATTGTGAAGAAGTACTGAAATAGTATTTTCTTGTAAAACAAACTCCAAAAATCTTTTAATCTATTTGTAATTTTATTTAGAACTTCTTCTTTTTTTTTTACTAAAACTTTACCTAAAATGGTGAAAAATGACATTTTTGTTACATTAAATAAAATAAACATAAAGAAAAATAAAATAAAATAAAAATTATTTCAGCTAGTTATAAATGCAACATTTCTCACTTTTATTTAGTTTAACTTGATCTTTCAAAAAGAAAAAGAATAAAAATTATAAAAAACACAACAAAATTATTAAAACTTTAGCTAAAACTAATGAAAACAGAAAATATATAAAACAAAAATCCATTTAAAATATTAATAAAACTATATTAGTTTCTCAATAGTGTCATGGGAGCAGTTTTGTGTGAGAAAGCAGCACTCACATTTACTTCAGACAATTTGTCATTCTGCAACTGCAAAGTGAAATTAAAGAAATATTTTGGGTTAAATACATTGATTTTTTGCTTGACTGAGGGATGAGGAAGATTTTTTATTTATTTATTTTTTTACTGGTTTTAAGATGTGGTTGATAGAGTTCAATTTGCAGTTCTACATTATTCAAGTATTGCACTGTATATATTTTATCATGCATTTCCTGGGAATCGAACCCATGACCTTGGTGTTGCAAGCACTGTGCTGTACCATTTCAACTTTGAACACATTTAACCAAGAATATTCCTTTACTGCATTCTTGTAAAGCTCAGTTAAATAGACTTTCAACCCAGTAATTATCTGTAATTATAAGTCAAATTAAGTATTTAACTTCATAGATATGAAAATTACTTAATTGTTAAGTATTAATCTCATTTAATATCCAAAAAATGCAGTATGCAATTACCTTGAGACATCATAATAAGTGTATTGTCATAGTACATGAGTTAAGAATTTAAACAAATTGTGAATTGCATTTGTGTCCAGAGTCCGGACTTGAATCAAGTTGTGTGGATTTTATGTTTGCATTTGCATTTATGCATTTTGCAGACACTTTTATCCAAAGCGACTTACATTACAGCTTATGCATCCCTGGGAATCAAACCCATGACATTGATGTTGTATTTGACATCTAAATTGGTGAATATTTTTGTAATTGTAAGTTGTAAATGCAGTATATGATTCTATAGAAATGTCTATTCTTGAATAAAAAATATTGTAATATATAGATGTGCTGAATTTGTTGTTTTATTAAAGGGAGAGAAATTGCAATATTTTTTGCAAATAAATTAAAAGCAAAATTTTTCACACACTTTCTAAAATACCACATTCCTAATTTACTTTTCATGGTGGCAAAGCACACACATTTTAAAATAAGTTGATGCTGATCCACTTTGACAGTTCTGACCGAAACGTCTAATGTAGTTAATTTCTGTCAGAGTTCAGTTTGCAGTCTCACAGTCACTGGTTTGGAAAGTGAATGTCTTGTGAACCACATCACTTGATTCTTTAATGATTCGGTACGGGCGTCCCGCTAATGAAAACAAGACACTGTGGATATATAGTTTAATCCAGTCAGCGCTACGCACAGTTTTGGTCTAATTCATTCTTACGGAGCACACAAATACCATCCATATGTGCTCTTAGCTTTAGCGGTCAGGCGGTATGTCACACACTAAACCACTGCAGTTTAGCTCTGGATAGGAGAACCGAGTCGCCCGATCCAGTGTTAGTTTAAGAAAGTGGAGAAAAGACATCCTGTGCTTCCTCTTTGGATGATTTCAATCGCAGAAGGGAAGTTTAATCAACTCTACTACTAATGGAATCTACCTAAAAAGACTGTTTTAAATATTCATGCATTGTACTATTCATGCATTATATAGTACTAATGCATACTAGAAAAAATACTATGCATACCTTTACTCACTGTATTATTTTCTTTGTATTTTTTTTTATTTTAAATAAAAGTTATAGTCTTCAGGAAGGAAGACCTGAAGGCGTATATTGTAGATGACTGGTTTTTACCTGAGGGGCAGTGGCGGCTGTAGCGGTCATGGACGTGGCTGGCAGACTCAGGCTTTATAAAACCTACAATCACATTCCAGGATGATCTATGAGCTCCACCTACTCAGACCAGATCAAAGAGCTTCATCACAGAGGAAGGAGCGAAAGATCAGGAGAAAGAATTACAGGGAAAGCTTTCCTTCCTGTGCTGAGATGATGGTGGAGATATTCAATAAAGAGCTAGAAACTACGGCTTTAAACTGCAAGTGTGCAGTAACAAACCTCAGTACTCAAGGGGGCGATAGAGTTACCTTCAAATGTCCAGGTAGCTAAATATAAACATGCTGACTTTAGGAGACAGCATCAAGAGTGTTGAAAAGTTAATCACACTTTGGTAGCAGTGATGAATTAGTACTTATAAAAAGCTAAATTCACCCACCAGCCTTGGCGTGTGTGTGTGTGTATGTGTGTGTGTACAGGCATTCTTGGCTTCGTTTCAGACTGAGGGTAACCCAGCCAAATTATAGCTGACTCATTAGACGTGTTATTTTTGGACGTCTACCTGCTGTCTGAGACTAAAGCTCCTCCCTTTCCTGCTTCTCACTCACTCATTCAGTCTTGTCCATGTATGCAGTGCAGATAAATCATTTATGACCATCCTGGAAAAGACAACTGCATTTAGTACCCAGCTAACACAACTACATTGTAAAACTGTTGTGATAACATTTTTATTCTACATACTTAATTTGACAGAAGTATTTTCATAACATTGCAGAAAAATTGTTGTTAGCAAATCCGCTTTGAATGTTTGATAAAGCACATTACCACTTCCAACCTGGTTCTACATTCATCATCATAAACATATTTTTGTTAAAAATGTAGTGTTTAGCAAAAAGATAAAAATATGTTTCCTTTCAAGTTTGGAAACAGTTATCGTAACATTTCCAAAATGTTTTATTTTAATGGTACCCTTTTTGATCAATTAAATGTAGCCTCTGTAAGCATAAGAAACTTATTTTCTAAAAGCACAAACGGTGTGATATGTTTTGGTTACGCTATTTTTAACATTTATTGTGTGGTTTATAGAAAGTTTTAATACATTGCTCTGGAATGTAACACATCTGCAACCAAAATTCAACACTGTAAAATCTTTGATGATGCAAGGAATTTTGAACTACTACTAATAAACCTGCATGCACTTCCTTCTATACAAGCCTCGCCTCTTTTGTCCCAGGTGTGAACGGCTCTGTAAGGTCTTTGTGTGTTTAAACACTCTGTTCTTGTGGTCTCACTCCAGCATTTGTTCATGATGGCGCCAAGGTCAGCGGAGGCTGAGAGTGAGTCGGATTAGGGGAGATTAAGACGGTGGCTTGTACTTCTCTCTCTCTGTCGCTCTCTTTCTCTATTATTGTGTTTGTAATCAGCACAGAATAAGTATCCTTGTCTTTTTGAGACATGTGTCAAAGTCTTGTATATGAAGTCTCCTCTCAGTTAGTCAGCAATACTTACGCAGTTTAGACCCTCTAGAGGAAAATGTCATTGCTCAGAAGTTGCAGTGATATATTGCAGGATATTTGTATAACCTTTGATGTTTTTCCTAAAATTAAATATGTGTTAGTATACAGTATGGAGCTATAGAATACATGTGAATAGCATGTTTTTTCATGTGAAATGTTTCATACTAAAGTATTTGTGAAGTATATTTGAGTTTATATTGAGCTTTTGATTGCAGATTTAGGTGTCTTGGCAAACCTGAACACAGTTTGAGATCTGGAAGGCCTCCAACTTTGACACATTGTTCATCTCTTCTGAAACACAGATTTCTGGGGTCTTTTGCTCAAGGAAAGCAGGGAACTTTAGCAAAAGTGTCCATTTGCTCTCGATTTAATCTTACTGCAGTCTAGGAGAAACAACTGAGACACTAAGGAGATGTTATTTGTGTTTGTTCTGTTATATGGGCAAGGTTAATGAGCTGGTTTTGCAGCAGTTTACCATCTGCCTCCTCTCTGAATCTTCTACACCACCATGACAAAGCAGTGATTGGTGTATCAGCTAACATAACACACACACACACACACACACGCACACATTAGCCTGTTAGTACACTAGCTACAACTCACAGTAAATACAACCCATTTACTATAGTAACTGAGCCATTTCCACCTTGATTTGTGTCTGAAAACAATAGGTTGTAAATTGCATACTGGTTCCTTTAGAGCGATAAGAAGATCAATTCCTTGTTTTATGGGTTGTTTCACTGAGAGCTCTTTACAGTATTATCAATAGACAGGATGCAGTTACTTTAGTCTGGTGCCCAGGAAAAAGTTACAGTTGTAACTGTTTTGTTTAGGCAATATGTTGTGGATGGGACCCTGATGAAAAGACTATAGAATATGTTGTGTTTTGGATCCCTAACATTGGATATTGGTGTCCCTCAAACTTGCACCTTCGGTTGAGCCAGAAGTTGACATGTTGGATTGTACAGTCAAACAGAGAGTTTTAAAGGAGCCTCAGTGTTTACAAGCATTGGAATGTCAACTTAGTTATCATTGCCTTGAATTACCGATCATTGTGAATCAAACACACATACATGAGCCTGTGCAACTAACAGCATTAACTGTCGAGCGTCCCACCAGCAGCATTGTGGATTAGCGACCCTGTGCTTCCTTCCTTTGGACCGCTCCAGTGAAGCATAAAGGGATTATAGAGGCCCAAGTTGTGGCTGGACTGAACCATGTGCACCGTCTATGGGGGGTAGAGGACATCTAGGGTAACAGGGTGGAGATTGGGGGGGTGCTGCAGATGTTGCAGCAAAGCTGAGCTGAAAGTAGCCTGAGGTCACAGTCAGTCAGAGAGAGAGAGAGAGAGAAAGAAATGTACTGTGATTCCATGGGGGTGATGAACAAGCCCCAGGGGGCTGAAGCAGAAAGTCAAATGAAAACACGAGAAAAAAAAAACGAGAGGAAAGATAGAGACATACTCATCCTTTGCTGACCAGTTTGGCTGAGACTCTCCACTACGGTCATGGCTCTCGGATGCTGCATGCCGTTGAGGTCTAAAGGTACAGTAGCTGTCTCCTGTCACAGTGACGTTTTGTTACGTTCTGTAGCTTCTTATAGCTTCTTATGTTTTAGAGTTGATCCATAACTGTCAAATCCTGCTTTGCAATCTTTTCCCTGGATGTAGTTTGTTTTATAGCCTTGAAACTCTGACTTAAGTGCACTCATGTCCTTTGAATGTTGCTAAATATACTTTTGCATCATATTTACAATGTAAAATATGCATTACTTTGCCTCTTCTGTGGCTCAATGGACTTATTAACAGCATTGTATGGTTGTGATGACGTGTACCTGGAAGATTTGCTGAATTGGCACACTTTAGTTCTTTTGGCTCCTCTTTAAGTAAACCCAAACATTTGAGATGTGGTAATACCAAATGCGCTGTGACCCAAGGTGAGGGAAGGTGGTCTTCAGAGATGTATGGTGTCATTGAAATGAATGGCTAACATTTTGGAGGGCTAGACTTTCCCACGTCGGAAGGTGTGTGTGTTTGGTTTGGGGAATGTCAGCGGTCAGGGTTCATGTCTCAACCAGTGGCTGATGATTAGAGGGTGACTGTAAACTGAAGATGGTGAGTTTGCGCTTGGGAAACAAGACAGCCTTAAAGTATATTCACACTGACAACGGTGTGGTAATCAAGTCGCTATACATTTGCTTGCAAGTAGGCTGTACTAGGGATATATGATATATTGGTATGGCTGAAAGTGGATGTTTAATTGTGCATCAGCCATTTAATATCAGCCATTAAATTCATTGAATTTTAATTTTAATTTTTATTTGTGTATCTGATTTATTCACCACAAAAAATGTAAATGTGTAATAAGATATTTTAAGCACAAAAACATGCACATGATTTTAAAATGTCATTTTATTTTTATATTTTTTGTATCACATATTGGCCATAACATGAAAACAATTATTGCAGAATTAAAATAGAAATCTGGTAGAAAATCTGCAAGTACTGTACCTATATCAGTTGGTGGATCACATGACCTGCGCCCTGCATTCCCACTGGGAGTTGCCATATTGCATGACATCATACATTTGCTTGAAGTTGGGCTCTGTTTGGTTGCATTGTTAGTGGTTCCTGCCACTTGACACAAATCACTGGCTCTTTCCACCTCTGGCTCTGCACCCCTTTACCTAAATTCAGTACTTCAGACCTATGTGCCCTCTAGAAGCTTGCGTTCTGCAAGTGAACGACGCATTATTGTGCCATCCCAAAAAAGCACAAAATCACTTTCACAGACTTTTTCATTCACTGTTCCCACCTGGTGGAATGACCTGCCCAACTCAATCCGAGCAGCTGAATCCTTAGCCATCTTCAAAAAATGGCTAAAAACACATCTGTTCTATCTTTATTTGACCCTGTAACTCTATCACTCTCTATTCTAATTCTATTTTATCTATCTGTCTTCTTTAAAAAAAAACAAAAAAAAAAACACACACCCTTGACCCTCTATCAACTACATATTTATTCTCTAACTGCTACTTTTTCTTTAAAAACTAACACTAGCTTTCTTTTTTCTATTCTATCTACTTGTTTTCCTTGAAAAAAAAAACAAACAAAAAAAAAACCTTGCTATGTGTACTGCGTTAGGCTAACCGAGACTTGTCATATGCTTGCATGTTGTTGCTCTTTTGTTGGTTTTGATTGCTTCTATTGTCCTCTTTTGTAAGTCGCTTTGGATAAAAGCGTCTGCTAAATAACTAAATGTAAATGTAAAGGTTATAAAGGTTAGATTCTGCATCATTGATATTTACAGGAAAAGAGCTGAGATGAAGATATTTCTGAGAACGCTATGAAATCCAGTACTATAACGACATAAATTGTTCTGAAAGTATGTTCCGTTGTAGTTGAAATATCTATTAAATTTACTTCCAAAATGAAATGAATGTTTGAGGTTTTGGAATATCCGTCAAGATTCCGTGCCAAGGCCTCCAACTTCAGCTTAGCTTTCCATCTGTGGTGTTAAAAATTGCAGTTTTACATGTTCAATCTACGGATAACACTGATGATAGAAGAATAGCACTGACTTTGGAAAGATAGCAAATAAAACAGGGAAAAGGATCAGGAAAGGAAAGGTTCAGTCATAAAGCCCGTTCTGTTTCCCATCTCCACTTCTCATGCCAGAATAAACCTGTTGGCTTATCTCAGATGATACCATCAGTAGACAAGCGGTCTCCATGAACCATTTCTATTGTTTTTAGGAGCTGTTTACTCATGTCTTTGCAGAGCAGAGGCATTGGATGTGGCCTGTTTTGGCCACCTTTGAGATTTCTCTTGATTTTTGTGGACAAGGGGGAATTCACTAAGAATGAATTGTGCCCGTTGATAGCGATGTTTATTTGCACATTGTCTTATGGCCAGTTCTAAAGCTCAATCTCTATCATTTAATCATAGTTTTATGAATAACTGCTTCCATGCTTTCCACCTGGAAAATGTTCAACCCTTTTTGCACTGAAATGCTGTGCTCAAAAGTGGTAAATTCACCCCTCTTGTTTCTTTTTCTCAGTTTAGTGTGGAAACACTTTTGGGTGTTTATCAATTAGGTGCAACAGCTGCTGAAAGGACCCACATAGACAAATGCCCTTCTCTCTCTGAGATGACTGAGGTGTTTGGACTGTGGAGGTATAGAAAGAAAGCTGTTAGAGATCACTGCTGGGTTGCTCTTTACCCCATGCTGCTAAACATCTAACAACCAAACAGCTTTATGAGGAAGAGAGCACCCGGCCCCCTCTCCCCAGCACAACTACCTCGGCCTGGATTAACTGACTGACCTTGAGAAATTCTGGATGATCTAGTGTTGCTTGGCAGAAAATTCTCATTTCTAGCATATATTTTCACGCGAATACACAAAGGAATGAATTTGAAAAATTTCTGCAGGTAGAACCTATAAGTCGCAACATGAGAATCTATATTGGTTTTGGCTTTTCAGCATGTGTAGGTAAAAAAGTTTGTGAGTTCCCTACTGTGTTTTATATTATGGATTTTTACAAACGCTTCTGGGTCATAATCACCATTGGCATTAGTTTTTAATGCACTGGATAATGCATTTTATTATTTATGTGTTGTCCCCATTTGACACTTCCTACAGTACCAAACATAACTGAGCATTCTGATCACACCAATTCTGTATTTTCGCCACAAATACATGCACAAGGCTATTTTAAATGGCTTGTTTTTAATATATAAAGGGCAGGTCCCCCATTGTTTAATGTGATAAATTTGGTATTGCACTCAACTGGGGGGGGGGGTAGTTTTGGTGTGAAAGTTTTTTGTGTTTAGTTGCATGGTGCCATCTAGGACATCAGTGGTGTTTTTCATGTTGATGGTGAGCTGATGGGCTGCAGAGGCTCAAGGGCTGAGATACTGAGATGCTAGCATGATCACCATGGTTGACTGGAGCCATGTCTGTCTGGATAAAGACAACCAAGAAGGGAATTAGTTCAGTCCTCAGCGGGGGGGGAGCATACTTGGAAACCCCGGTTTAAACCTTCCCCGTGTCTTCTACCACACTGAGTGCCCAGTCACCATCACTTCACCCTACTTACCATGCTGTGGCCTTCACAGAATGAGTCATCTTGGACTAATGGATGGGAACATTTCATCCCAAGATTAGATGGGTGGCACTGTAAATAAACATGAAACTAGGGTGAATTCAGGTAAAAAGAGCTACAATTTTCACCTCATCCATATAGGCAATTAAACAGCGGAAACTGACATTCTGTTGGGGATTTGTCAGATTAGTCCTTCAAACAACGGTCACTAAGCATATTTTCAAGGTCATTGAGGATGTTTGGCATAATGAAGCTTGAGATCAGAGGTTAGATCTTTTGACTTGACTTATGATCTCTCAGAGACTAGTTTGATTTAGTGAATTTTTAAGGAGACAGTGACAAATTTGGAAGAAATACAGAGTGTACACAGAGCTTTAATTCAGCAAGGATGCATTAAATTGATCAAAAGTGACAGTAAAGACGTTTATACTGTTTCAAAAGATTTCTATTTCCAATAAATGCTGTTTTTTAACTTTCTATTCATCACAGTCTCCTGAAAACAAAATGTATCATGTTTTCACAAAAATATTAAGCAGCAAAAACTGTTTTGAACATGATAATATTCAGAAATGTTTCTTGAGCAGCAAATCAGCATATTAGAATGATTTCCGAAGGATCGTGTGACACTAAAGACTGGAGTAATGATGCTGAAAATTCAGCTTTGCATCACAGGAATAAATTACATTTTAACATATATTCATGTAGAAAACAGTCCTTTTAAATTTTAAATTATAATAATATTTCACAATATTACTGTTTTTACTGTATTTTTAATGCCATAATTGCAGCCTTGGTGAGCAGAAAAGCTTAATCTTACCGACCCATGGACTTCAACATCTATAGAACTTTTCAAGGTTCTTCAGATTATTAAAATGTTCTTTTAAGAATTGATCACTGAAAGGATCTTTGAAGAACCAAAAATGGTGAAAACCCCCATTGGAACCTTTGTTTTTAAGAGTGATGCTAATTCTTTAGTTTCTATGGATGAAAGTTCTTGATGTTACATTTTTTAGATCAGTGTATTGATTCTATTGGACTAGTTAGGCCCCCATGGGTTCTTTGAAGCAGGTTTTTCTCTGAACCACAGGTTCTCCTATGACATGGGAAATCGTCTCTGGAAGGTTTATTTTTCACTGTGAAAGGCAGCGATTACATCTGAGGGCTGGTTCATCTTCACAGTCAGGCACCTTTGATCAAGACCCAGAGCCAGCCCAGAACTCCGGTCCAGCTTGCTTCCAGATAGATATTCCCCTTAAACAAAACCTTTGAATTCAGTCCCAGATGGGAGAAATCCTCAGAGGAATAATCTGGCAAAGCTACAAAGGAGAGCGGGGTATGGGATGGCAGAGGTGGTCTGCAGAACAGGCATATGAGCTGAACGAGTCCAGGAAGACAGAGCAGGTACTGCAGGAAATGCTTAGCAGACTCCTCTTGTCTGGTGTAAACAAGGTGCATGATGCATTATCTCAGAAGAGGTCTGTGGCAAAGGTTTTGTTGTGGTGATTTCATGCTTGGTCTGCAGATCAGGATGCCTCTTTTGTAGTGGATCATCTTTAAATATGATGTGTGTAATTTTTGGGATGGGTGGTAAGATTGTTTTAGGTTTTCGCAATTCTCTTATGCTTACCAAGGCTGCATTTATTTGATCAAAAATGCAGTAAAAACAGTAATGTTGTGAAAACATATTACACTTTTAAACTGTTTTCTGTTTTCGTGTATTTTAAACAACCTGATCTCATGATGAAAACGTACCTGTGGGAACTTTTTGGCAAGACGCGAAATACGTACCACCATGTATGTTTTGTGACATATTCGATGTGAAATGTCCATTGAGTGGCGCTAAAAGAGTGTTCTTTTTTTCCCCCGGAACAGATGAACGTACATATGGTACGTTTTATGTGACACTGGTTTTGTGCGTGTCACCGCAGTTCTGACTTTAAATGTCCATTGAATGGTGCTATAAGTCTAATGCTCCGTGACGTTTTAAAATAACGTACTATCTGCACTACACCTAAACCTACTCGATAGTATGAACAAAAGCAAACGTGACAAAAATGCAAATGCAGGCATGCCGTTTTAGCTTGTTTTTCAGTCTCTTTCATCGTGAGTTATGTTTTTGACAGGATTCATACCCAAGAATTCTGCATCCTAAATCCAATCCCGTGCCAGCTGAGCTACCGAGCAAGCTTGTTACATCCGGAAAGCTTATCATATGGCGCTCATAACTGTCATAATTGTGTACGAAAACGATGAACAAGTGCTCAGTGTCATACCGCCTCTAGTGTCAATTTCTGTTGGAAACTGCAGTAATATGTATTTATTGGTACGTATTTTGCATCTTGCGAAAAAGTTCCCACAGGTACGTTTTCGTCATGAGGTCAGGTAGCTTTTAAAATGTGCTTTATTCCTGTGATGCAAAGCTGAATTTTCAGCATCATTACTCCAGTCTTCAGTGTCCCATGATCCTTCAGAAATCAGTCTAATATGCTAATTTGCTGCTCAAGAAACAGTTCTTATTATTATCAGCATGGAAAGCAGCTGTGTTTTTTTAAGGATTCTTTGATGAATAGAATGTTCAAAAGAACAGCATTTGTTTGAAATAGAATCTTTTGTAACATTATAAATGTCACTTTTGATCAATCGAAATACAAAAGTATTCATTTCTTGAAAAAATTTATAAAAATAAATATATTAATAAAGAATAACTGACACCAAACATAGTGTATTATATGCTGGAGAATGACAAAGGAGAATAAAACATATACATTGAATGCAGTTTAGTTCATTTTGGATAAAAGCATAAATGCAAATGTAAATTTTATTCTCCTAAGTAAAATTTTTATTAAATAGCGTCACATATTATCTGATTAACAAACAAGAATAAAATATTGATTTTACCCAATGTTGCAATAGAATATTGGCAAATTGTTTTTGCTTTACTGAACACTTACAGATGTCATAAAAAGCACATTTATTATTTGCATCATAAAATGTCATTTTGCTGTAAAGTGTGCAAAATATTGAACTGTGTGCGTGCACGTGTGTGTCTTAAAGGGGCGCACACAGATATAACAGACAGAGTTGTGCTCTATTGAGTTTGTGACCTAGATTGTGTGGCATTAATGCTGCTGTGTGCTAATGACGGCAGGGGAAGAGGAGCTGTACGTCTATTCACTCACATTATAGTCAAAACTGCCTGCAGCATCCCAGCCAGACACAGACACTCTATGTCTATTCATAACTGAGACATGAATGTGTGTGTGTGTGTCTGCAATATGTGTAATCACAAAACACATGCATTTACTTTTCAACCGATAGATAGATAGATAGATAGATAGATAGATAGATAGATAGATAGATAGATAGATAGTCTTTAGTGACTATTTGACTTCTCCAGTGACTATGCTGAGGTTTTGGTATTTGGTTTAGGCTCATGAATCAGGTGTTTGGCTCCATTAAGACCTTTTGTCTCTCACAGTGATGCATTAGCCGCTGGCAGATTGCAGCATTGTTTTGCTAATGTTGGGCTATTTGATCTGCCACTGAGCTTATTTGCTCTTCACACCAGTTGCAGCTTCTCTGAAAGCATTTGAGGAAGTCATTAGAGCAGGTTTAGTTTCCGGCTACTGAGGACTCATTCTGAGTGACTAGAGCTTCTCATATCAACTGAAGACTATTGTTTCATTTTGTGTGAAGAGATTATCTTGGTAAAGATTGTAAAAGAAAGAGGATGTGCAATAACGCATAAATCTAATTAAGTTTATTGAGGTTTATGCTAAATAAGGGGAAATATGTTTTTTGGAGTAAGAATATATGTTGAAAAACAATTTTTGTGTGTGTCTTAAAGATGTCAACATGAATGATAAAACGTATGGTTACTAATGTACAGATGATGTTTTTGTAACATATGTTCTCTTTTATCTTCAGCGTTATCCAATCTGGACATTGAGAGTAAGCTGAGTGGACATTATCAGGCTCCATGGCACCTGCAGAGAAATGTGTTCCTGCCGTCGACTCGGCCAGCGTGTGTGGAAGAGCTGCATCGAAATGCCAAACAGAGCCTGCGGGCGCTGTACAGAGGTTAGACGCTGTTATAAATCAATACTGATCAGTTATCAGTCACTCAATGAACACCTTCTGAGCTCATCTAAGCAAAGTTGTTCGCTTTATTCAAAATCCTTCATTCACTGGCAGTGAACACTGCCCTCTGGTGGAGGAAGTTGGACGCATTAAATCTAAATAATGGGATTTGTTCTAAAGGTGTTATTTAAACCAGTGTTATTTTAGTATTATTTATATACTGTTATAGTATTTGAAAATATTTTGAATTAGTTTTATTTTATATTTTCATTTGTTAGTAAGTTTGCTTTATTATTTTTTTCAGTTTCTGTTTTAGTCATTTTAGTACGTTTTTTTTATTATTTCAATCAGTTGCCAAGGAAACAATTATAATTATCTAATATTTATATTTAATTTCTTTTAATTTCAATGTTTTCATTCAAGAAAAATATTTGTATTAGTTTTAGTTTGTTAACAATAACAACACTGGAAGTGACAGGATAGGATTGTTTTAATTTTAATTTATTTAATGAGTTGTAGTATTTTTGTCAAGTGCTTCTGTCATTTTTATTAGTTTAATTTTTATAATTCTATATGGCTTTAGTTTATTTTTATTTCATTTTGAATTTTAGTACTTAAGCTTATTTTAGTTCAGTTATTTGCCACTGCAATATTACTAATTTTTGTCTTTTTTATCTAATATTTATGTTTTATTTCATTTCATCTTTAACAGAAATTATTTTTAATAGTTTTAGTTTTAAGTCGACAATAACAAGACTATAAATGACAGGATATTATTTTCAGGGAGTTTTTTTATTTTACTTTTAGTACTTTTTAAGTGCCTTTGTCTTTTTTATTTAATAATGTGTGTATATAGCATTCATTTATTTTAGTTCAGTTAGTTTTTGTTAAATTTCTAATTTTCATTTTTTTAATTTACATTCTTATATTCATATTTTATGTAAGCTATATAATAGTTTTAGGTTTCATTTTAATTGAAGTCAACAATAACAACACTGACAGGACAGAACTATTAAAACTATAATAATAATAGTAATATGAAAATTGACATTCTTAAAACAGAATAGATTTATTTTGTATGTATAATGCAGTGGGAAAAACAGCAAAAGCTATGATACATTAAATCTTGAAATCTCCACTTTACATATCAATTAAAAATGTCAAAAAGTAAAACCAAAACCAAAAAGAACCAAACAACTGAAATTCGGGCAAATACAAAACGTCATTATCATGATTTATTATTATGATTAAGACTTCATATAACTCACACTATGCTATTTCTAAATTCTAGTGGTGCTTGCAAGCATCACTGTTATTATATTGCTCTTAGTTATAAGGTTAGTGATTTGAACAAACCCCAACAGTAGGTATTAAACATCGGTGTAACTCGTCCAGCCACTCCAGACATGATTTATTCCTCAAAACGTGACTTACGGGTTTGTCTGTTGTGTGTAAAACTGCTCCTCAGACCAGCAGCAGAGGCAGGAGGTCAGCGAGAGAGAGCGCAGGGTGACCATTTCCATCTCCATGGCTCCGCCCATGCCCACCTACCCGTCGCCCCGCGCGCACCGCAGACGCCAGCAGAGAGAGAGACACCTCACCACGGTAAACTTCTGCCCGTTTACCTGCACTATGTGTATTACTGGAGCTCTGATCTATAGCGTGATTTCTTGCAGACGGACTGTTGATGATAGTGTCTGTGTGTTTAGGAAAGGACAGAGAGAGACATAGAAACTCAGACAACACAAGCACAGGTAAACACGCACCTGTGTGTCACGCTGAACCTCGTCTGACCCGCTGCACTGCATGGAGATCGTTGATTTTAGCTGAAATTTTAATTTTTTATAGTTTTGCCTTGTGAAAAAGAAGTACACTTTAGCATACTTTTCAAAAAGTACTTATTACGCGAATAATATATTTTAAAAGAATATACTTAGGTACAAACTAAATGTAATGTTTTCGGATTGCATGTTATTTGCAGTTAAATTAAAGTATATCAACTAAATGCAATTAGTTGAACTTAAGAGTGTTTTTGACCCACTTAAATAGTATGTCTTTACATGTAATTTCATCATTTCTCATTTTGTCTTTGAAATATGTGACCTTGGACCACAAAACCAGTCTTAAGTCGCACAGGTATATTTGTAGCAATAGCCAAAAATACACTGTATGGGTCAAAATGATTGATTTTTCTTTTATGCCAAAAATCATTAAGTAAAGATCATGTTCCATGAAGATATTTAGTGAATTTCCTACCAAAAATATATAAAAATGTAATTTTTGATCAGTAATATGCATAGCTAAGAACTTCATTTTGGACAGCTTTAACCTGTTAACCTGCACCCCCCATTTTGGGCCTCACAGCTGAAACTGACCTACCTAAATTAAAATGATAACATTTCCTGACAATAATGTGCTACACACACAATTTAGGTATCTTTGGAAAGAAGACACTCTAGGCTTTACTATCCATCATCCAGAGTTGATAATGCTCAAAAAAGTAACATGCATTGCTAAGAACTTCATTTGGACAGCTTTTAAGGCGATTTTCTCAATATTTAGATTTTTTTGCACCCTCAGATTCCAGATATTCTAATAGTTGTATCTTGTCCAAATATTGTCCTATCCTAACAAACCATACATCCATGGAAAGCTTATTTATTCAGCTTTCAGATGATGCAAAATTGACACTTGTGACTGGTTTTGTGGTCCATGGTCACATATGGTTAAAGTTTACTGCCAAACATTTATACTAAACTAAAATGTACTTACAATAACTAAATTTAGTTATTATATTAACTTCCTCTTAACTGTCACCCCTCTTTCTGAACATAGACATGAAAATACACAAACTTAAATGGTTGTAATTCATGAACGCTTTGGAATACAAACCTACGGTTGGCATTTCAAAAAATGAAAGTGTAAAAAAGTTATAGAAGTTTTAGAAAAAGTAAATAAATAAATGTATAGTTTTCTGTAAAGAAAATGTACTGTACTAAAAAAGTTTATTTAAAAAAAAAAAACATTTTACAAAATATTCTGGAATCTAAAATTGCTACAAAATCAAAGCTGTATGTCTAAGTTATGTTCCAAATTTGAAGTTGATATCACAAAAATTGAGGTTTTGTTTAGGAGCTATACCAAAAATAGCCACCGGGTGACACTCAAACTCCACTGAATTTTTAAAATGCATTTTCGTCTCACAAATTCATACATTTCTGTGGCAATGTTATTTTTTGTTTTGTTTACAATATAAAATATTTCAGTAAATTTTGTAATATTACACTTGACACTGGCTAATAGAATTTAAAGTACCATTTCCATAACGCAATTTCAAATTTCAAAATGGTTTTACAGGATGAATTTTGAGTCTTTAATCTTTCAAATGATATCTAATTTAGGATGATTACTAAAATATGTAATAGGGAAATAAGGCGTTAAAAAAGTGTGAATAACACACTACAGTTAAAATTATAATCACATATTTTACAAATGCTTTAGTATGTTATTCAACACATCAAAATGTGTATTTTAATGCATGATAAAAAACATAACATATTAAAATGTATTTTAAAGTAAAACTTTTCATTTGACTTTATTAGAAAGTGCTGTTTCTGAAAGTACTTACTGTAAGTGTTTTAAGAAATATATGAAAGTGTAGTCTTTAAGTACACTTATTAAGTACACTTTTATTTCATTAATATTATCTGCAAGTACGGTTGCTTAAAAATATACTTGTAGGATTTTAAATCACACAATTAAGCAAACTTCTTTTTTTACAAGGGTCATACCTTGCAAATTATGTTATCAACATGCATGTACTTCATAGTCATTTAGAGATTTTTTACATTTCCTTTGCATTGATGTTCGTAAAATCATGTTTTAGATTATTTATCTCATAGTTTACATCTGTGACTCATCGTGAATAAAGCAGATGCAGGTAAACAGCTATATTAGCCAGGTTGCCAGTTTCTTTCTTTTTTTAATCCATGCATAAGTAGTGATTTCAGTCAAATGATTGTTTAATAATTATTTTGATCTAGCTGATCTAAAGAACAGGGAGTGCCTCTCTGGATGCCATGCTTTAAGGACATTAAGCACTTACTTATTTGTACTAGGCTGGTCTTTATGAAAATAACTCCTCTTTTGCAGCCAACCATGTGGACAAACAACATTCATTTCTTTTTTTAAACCTCCTATAATGACACTATTTATTTCAGGATGTTCATGGGTTGCTTACAGGAGTTGTCATCTGTGCTGGATTACTTAGTACACCATGATTTAGAGGAATATTTCAACCAAAAAAATAATATTTGCTTATTTACTTACTCTCAGGCCATCCAAGATGTAGATGAGTTTGTTTCCTCATCAGAACAGATTTGGAGAAATGTAGCATTACGTCACTTGCTCACTAATGGATCCGAATGGGTGCCGTCAGAATGAGAGTCCAAACAGCTGATAAAAACATCACAATAATCCGTAATCCACACCACTTCAGTCCATCAGTTAATGTCTTGTGAAAAGCTGTGTATTTATAAGAAACAAATCCACATTAAGGCATTTTAACTTTCAGTAGTCCCTTCTGGAAAATATGTGAGTTCATAATCCATATTAACTCTGTATGTGAATTGGGTGTTGTCAATGTTTCAGTGCTGCAGAACTGAGGACGACTTCTTAATTATATATAATCACCTAAATCTATATTATCACGTTGTGTTTTGACAAGCACAGTGAATCACGGCTGTTCTTTCAGTTTGTTCTTCCAGTTCCGATATGGAAGCAGATGCACCTCATTGTGTTCATGTCTGTGTTCATGTTCATCCTCACATTCATGTCCATCTTTGTGTTTGTATGTGTTGTAGTTCCAAAGCACCCGGTCCTCCTCCCCTACTGAGTGTTGTCATTTTTCCCCGTGGAGCAGAAAGGTATTTTACCCCCAAACGTCTCCTAAATCCTGCCTTCATGCTGATCTGGAAACAGCTTTACATCCCATCAAATCATAATCATGGGGATGAGGCCAAAACTGCTTCCAGATCAGTGGTTTAACAGAACATCGTACATAAATAAGATCTGGTTTGGTGGAATCTTCAAGACTAATAAAGACTAATAAAAGATATTAAGTTCTGAATGTAAACCAAATCTTAACAGGGCTCTTTTGTGATTGTCTAACATCTAACATTCTTTAAAACTTCTCTTCTGATTCTATTACCTTCTAACATCAGCATTACGCCTGAACTTTCATCTGGGTATGCCAGCATCAAAATGATGATCTGTGCATGTGTTTGCAAATCTGAATTATGGAAAATGTGTGTGAAATGATTTTCAAGGGCATTTTTGGCCTTTATAAGAGCAGACACGAACATTCAAAATGTTATTTTCATAAAGAAATCACTGTGTTTATTGACTAACTTTCTGTTCATAAAAGAATCCTGAAAAACTGTCACTTTGCATCACAGAAATGAATTACATTTAAAATATATTCAAATAGAAAACAGTTATTTTAAATAGTTATAATATTTCACAATATTACTGTTTATCTTATTTTTGGTCAAATAAATGTTGTCTTGTTTCCCTTTTTGAAACATAAAAAAATATTTACAGACACCAAACTTTTGATCAGTAGTTCCAAAGCATATAAAAGCATACAGCTTGTCATCCATTTATGTTATTTAAAAAAACAAAACAAAAAAAAATTCAATTGATTCAAATAATTTAAACCAATTTTCACCAATATTAAACAAAAGTAGCTGTGATTAATTCATAAATTGTAACAACAACAACAAAAAAATGTTTACAAAAAATGGGGTAAATTGAGACTTCAAAAAAAAAATTAAAAATTGGAAAAAAAAATTGAGATATGCACAGTCGGAATTGCGAGGAAAAAACTGAATTGTGAGAGAAAAAAATGTCCCAATTACCTGTTTTATTTTTTATTCAGAATAATGAAATGTAAAGTTAGAATTATGAGAATAAAAAAACTCAGAAACTATGAAATCTAAATTTGGGAGAAAAACTTTTTTTTCAAAGTTTATATTTTGCAGTTTGGATTTTTTTTTTTTTTTTTTTTTCAAGAATTGAGAGAAAAAAAATTAGAATTATGAGATAAAATGTCTCAATTTACCCTGTTTTTTAATAACTTTTATGGAAATGGCTTCCATATGTTTTTGCAAATCCAAGTCACTTTGAATTATCTTCATTATCTTTACCCTGGTAATGCTGTATAAATCAACACTAGACTAATAAAACCCTGCCCTTCTCATAGCCTCTCCAGCATTATGCTCCTGAAATACTATGTGAGGAATGTCTACGGGAAACACACACACACACGGAAGTGCGCAGGTCTGAGGTTTCCTAATGACAGGGTTTCCAGGGTAGAGCCGCTGTCTGACTGCGTGTGTGTGTCTGTGGCAGAAAAATATAATTGCCCATCAACTCCCGGCACTGTGGCTTACCCACAAACCCCTGCCTGAGTGCCTGACTCCAAGATAGATGCTTTAAACAGCGAACACGAGAACAGAAACACTGTCATGAATTCCCTTTTGAAATTTTCTCTTCAGTTGTCACTTGCTGTTGCCTGTCTTTTCTGATCCATTTCAAGGCATATTTAGGGTCTAAAATTAATTGGGTTTTGGCAATATAATGCATGCTTTTAAGTAAAATGAAGATATAATATAATAATATAATATAATATAATATATAAAGTTTTTTGTGCAGTTTTATGGATTCAAACTGGCTTGTCCTGTATGATTGCAATAAATTTAGAAAAATGAACACTGTCATCATTTAGTATTTATTTTATATTTAAAATTGTTATTATTATTATTTTGTTTTAATTTTTATTTATTTACATTTTTTATTTACATTTTTTTGCCAAAAGTTACATTTTGGACCCTAGACATAGGTCTTGTAGACATACTATGAGTTTCACTTTCCCTGGTTTCCTCGTGCTCCTTTACGCTCTGTGTTTCTCTCTTTCTGGTGTTGAACTTCATGAATGGCATTCTTTCATTCCCCTGATGTCTCGTTTCTTTTGTAATCAAAACAGCTTTTGAACAGGAGCCAGATGGAGAAATAAAACCGTCACATTTGGCTCTTTCCCAGTCCCCTACGTTCCCTCCTCTCCTGCTCACTTTGGCTCCATACACTCCTTTTTTCCTTTTCTTTTTTTCCTGCTTTGATCCCATGTTTTCCAAAACTCCACTTCACCCCTTGCCCCTCATTTCAGCGCCGGCAAACAAAACGGTCATAAACTCCCTTTGATTCTGTCCGTCTGTTTTTGTGGCGCTTCCCTCTTTCTTTTCGTCCTCTTCTGGTTTTGGGAGAAGTTTCCGTGGTAACACATTTTTTTTGGCTGCTGTTTATTGAGATCCTCATTGGCCGCCTGGGAAAGGGACACACAAAGACTGAATATCACAGCTCGCTTTAACACTGTGCATGTTCATATGTGGCTGGGTGACAGCCACTAAACTCTCCAAACCTCTTTAGTTAACGCTCTATAAACTCCACAAGGTAAGTTAACTGATTGGATTAACTGTTAAGTTAACTATCTGACAGGATTTAGCAAGTGTACTTCAGCTGGTGGAGTGGGTGACAGCTGAAAAGAAGAATTGAACTTGCATTGTGTTGTATTTGTTTAATTTCTTGTAATAACTTTTTTTCTGAAACTGTTGCACACTAATGCATCTCTATTGTCATTTGCTTTGCATGTTTCAGTGCTTCTTTATGCATGTGCATGTAGATTTTACAACTAAAAATGTAAATTTTCCCCAATTTTAAGTATGTTGTTCCACTTTTTCACAGACCTCATGAAATCACAACAGATTTTTGTGGGTTTTAGTCCATGTCTGTTAGCATTGAAGTCATCAGTATACTAGTGTGTGCAAGTGTATGCAAGTTAAGCACTGTTAAATGTTAATTTTTTGCATGCACTGTATACACACTGAAATTGTCTTCTTTTCCAGGAAAAATGGACCAAAAACAATAATGGCATATCTAAATTTTAGTCCAATTGCTGTAGCCACTGACTAGCAAAAATCTCTAGCAAATCAAACAAAGACCATTGTCTGCTATAATATAAGAAAAAGGCCCAACTTCCGGTTTCAATTGGAAATATGCCAATTTAGAAACATAAACTACACTTATCAAGTGAATTCATGGGGTCTTAATGAAGCAAGTGGAATCATCATTGATTTGTTAGATACATCTATAAAAGATTTCCCAACCTCAGTAACCTTATATGAATCACTGTAATGTTCTTCTAGGTTGCTTCTCCAGTGGATTCAGATTCAGAGGTGGTGGCTTTAGGCCACTGGGCGAAGTGCCCGATCCCGAACGTGCCCTCCACGCTGGACAAACAGACCAACTGGGCTGGAATCTTACCACTGCCCACCCCAGAGGAGAAGATGATGACGGACTCTCAAGTCATCACCTCATGCATCGTTCCCATTAACGTAACAGGTAAATAGCCCCTAGTGTTTGCTGTTGATAATGCATGCTGAGTCAGGGCTGAGTATGACATTTAAATGGTAGTTCACAGCAGCATTGTAATGTTTTTTGTAAAATAAAGTGTCTTTATTATAAGGAAAATTAAAAGCTACATTCATTTTTGTATTGCTCAACTACATATTATTGGGCTCAAGTCTGGTGACGCTGTCACTACTGAAGGAGAACTTTGGTCCATTAGGATCTAGTTTAGTGTGTAAATAATTGGTGTAGAAGCAATTTTTCCTCATAAATTGCTAGCAGGTTCATAAACAATTACAAAGAAATGGCAAGTAGCACAATGAATTAAACATGAAATTTTGAAGTGGAAATACTGAAATTGTAATTTCTAGTAAAACAATCTCCAGGAATTTTCATTTTATTTACAACCTTTACACTGTAAGAGAATCTTAACAGATAATGCCAGGAGCTTTTGTGCCAATTTTTTATTAAAATGCCATTTTTGGCATTGACAGTTAACTGTAGTAGTAGTAGTTCCAAACGTATCAATTCGTACATTTCGTGCTTTTATTTTTTTATAAATATATTTGAGCTATTTTGTGTATCTCACATACTATTAAATGCTCTTATCTTCAGCCCTCAATATCAGCCATTTAAAAATTTTAATTTTAAAAGGTAATTTTTTACCTCAAATGTTTAGCATTAGATATTTCAACCTTTATTATGGTATCACTTTATAATAACTTTACTTAATACATCGACAAACATTGTATAATGCTTAACAGATCATTAGATAATATATATTCGAATAGCTAGAAATGTGTGATAGTGTGCTTAATAAATGCTTACAGATGTCATCAAACTTTCAATTCAAATGATCATGCACTTTTTAAAAATCTACAAATGATTTTAACAGATGGTTTGCGATGATTAAAAGCTTTTGTTAATGTAAAAAACTTTTGCTGCTATTGAGGTGTGATACAGGTAGAGTTAGGCATGGATTTGGTGGTATGGGTAGGTATAAGGTTTGGTTAAGGGGTTAACAATTTACAGGGGGCAGTTTGTTTACTATGAGGGAACACTGCGCAATCTGTATATATTACAAAATTTTGATTAATGAAGAATATTTTCTTGAAAAACTGATTTGTTTTCTCCTGTTGATGTATGATTCAAGGAATATCCTGTTTAATGATATACAGTAGTATACTAATATAAGTGTTGAGGCGATAAAAACATGATTTGCACATAAATTACAATGTGTATTATGTCTTTAGCCAGCATTTAGCTAAATTTTTACATTTAACTAACCACCAAACGTTGTTACAGCAGCTATGTCCAATGCGCATAAAGGTACATAATGATTAGTAAACGTTCATAAAGATTTACAAATGATGAATAGTTTCCACTTCAGATACTGCAAAAACATGAGCAAATGCTTAATAAATGATTTGTAAACATGTGTAAATAGGCTGAATTCAGGTCATTCTGGACTCTTTTTTTGCCAGAGATGACTGCTCATAAACGTATTAATGATTAGTAAACATTTATAAACATTTACAAATGATGAATAGTTTCACCTTTAGATTGTATACTGAAAAAAACAAACAAATGCTTAATAAATGATTTGTAAAGATGTGTAAATAGTAGAAAACTACACAACAAACAGACAAAAATTGTGACCTTTACAGTTAACATGAATAGTATGTGATGTGCTTAAAATTACGGTAACACTTTAGTATAGGGACCAATTCTCACTATTAACACGTTGCTTATTAGCATGCCTATTATTAACATGTTGGCAGTTTATTAGTACTTATAAAGCATTTATTCTACATGACTATATTCTACATCCCTAATCCTACCCAATACCTAAACTTAACAACTACCTTACTAACTATTAATAAGCAGCAAATTAGGAGTTTGTAGAGACAAAAGTGGGAGTTAATTGTTCATAGTGAGAATTGGACCTTAAAATAAAGTGTGACCAAAATTACTAATTTTTTTTTCACCTCATTTCACAACATTAGGTAATATGTCAACTAAACTTTAATTACATTTGTTAGCATTCAGAAGTACATTAAACCATTTGTTCTCTTAAAATCATTTGTAGATTTTTGTGCATGATGATATGAATTGAAATAATGATCTGCTAATTATTAGGTAATCTTTAATAAGTTCATAAGTAAACATTAAAAAGCAAATTCTCTCATATTTCTAGCTACGTGAATATATATTAATGAATGATCTGTTAAGCATTATATAATGTTTATTAATGGTTTATTAATGAAAGTTATTACCGAACAGTCTGTTACATCTCATAACTAAATCTTGACCAAAGTTCTCCTCTGGCATCAATGAACAGAAGGATTACCTTGTGAGAACGCTGAATTTTGCGTGTATTGTTTTCAGAGGAGGGTGCCAACGCTACTTCCCCCTCAGCGATATCAGCTTTCCTAAGTGAGAGATCTTTTACATGTCCATTAAGTTTCCCTCTTCAGTATCAGTGCCACTTCATTCCCTAACCATCACCATCTAGAATAATGTGCGGCGAGAGAGAAGGGATTGCCATCTCAGCCATAATAACACTCTCATTTTGCCTATTGTAGCATCCTAATTTAATGAAAAAAGCTATTTTGATATTCACATCACTAGCCCATGCTGCTATAAATAGGCGCTAAGTGGCTACTAACTTTGCCATTTTAGACTTTTAGACCTTTTGCCAATTTGCACAAAAACATGTCAGCAAAATGCTTGAGAGACAGAGGCTAAAAAAAGTATGGGCTGCTCTGCTGTTTCTAGTTGAAAGTTGAATAAGGCCATGATCGGATCCTCTTTATTCCATGACGTGATTAATGTTTTAACATAGATGAAACATGGTTTTGAGAAGTTCTTTCTTCAAGCTGTCAGAAGGGCCCAAACTGAAGAATCACCCAAATACATTAGAATAATAACAGTATTAGACACACTGGAAAGTAGGTTAAAATCTGCAAGTCATGAAATTCGAAACAAAAAAAGTTCTTAGTTGTCATGGTAACTTACTTTGTGCCAGGAAATGCAAAGAGTCAAGAAAGCGTTTTGTGCATGCTAATCAGTTGCATTAGAATTACAAAGAGACAAAATATATCCACTCCGGGCTTGACTGGAACGGGACATTTGAGGTGCGTGTCAGCAAGGATTGAGTCAAAGACAGTGTTGACTGGAAATTGCACATCACAGGCACAGTGGTGTAATTGGTGCTCAAAGGGCCAAGCCTGCAATCACATGAGAGTCATGATGCATGACACTGGACAAACATCAAAACAAATAGAGCTCAAGAGTACAGCAGCAGACTGCAGTCTAGAGTCTAGGTGTCGGGTAGGACAGTAATACTCCCATTTTCAACCCTGGTTGTTTTCTGTTTTCTGGTTGTTTTCTGTCCTGAATATGTTGCTCCTTTCACCTTGCATGACGTTGCGTATTGTCCAGTGTACTTTTGTGTCAGTTAAAATATTTTAACATGACTGAAAACCATCTTTTTTGTTGCATTTATGATTTTACAATACATGCATTTTCGTTCTTCTGAGATGTTAACCTTGCATATTGATGCATAACTTATGTAGAAAGTCAGACTTTTTTTTAAATACGTGACGTGAAAGTAGTTATATACTGTGAAATATTATAGTAAATATATAAATATATACTCTGTATTAAAATGTATTATATATACATTATTTTATTAGTTAAGAGACATATTTTTATGTCCTTTTAATAATTACTAATACTAAAATATTGTATTTAGCACGAAAAATCTCAGTGGTTTATGAGTGTGAGAAACATGGGAGGGAGAAGTAGAAAAAAGTGGCTTGCACCCAACAGCCTCTCACATGTCTGGTGCTCTTTGCAGGGATTGGGTTCGACAGAGAGGCCAGTGTGCGCTGCTCACTAGTCCATTCGCAATCAGTGCTTCAACGGCGAAGGAAGCTAAGGAGACGGAAAACGATCACTGGCATTCCCAGACGCGTGCAGCAAGATTTTGGTGTGTGAACCTGTAACATTCTCCTACTACTCTTTATGTTTTCATTACTTGTTTATTTACAGTAAAGAATAGGACATATAATAAGAGTAAATGGCATGTATAAAACATTATTTATTACTGAATCGTTTTTTTCATCGTTTTTTTAGATTCTGACGAGTCTCCTGTGGCGAGAGAACGAACCGTGATAGTCCACACCAACCCTGAAATTTGTCAAGAGGATCTCACGCTCTCTCATCTCAACACCAAGGACTCTGGTTGCCAGACAGAAGAATTCCTGATTGTTGGGGCTGCACCCTCACGTAGACGGATCAGAGCACAAAGGGGGCAGGGTGTGACTGTGTCACTGTCCCATTCCACGGGCAACATATCTTCTCTGCCTGACAACTCTGACACAATGTTCACTGCCTCAGTAGGCTCCCGTCTGCGTTCCCGAAGCCTCCCGCGTGAGGGAGGGCGACTGGTGGACGAAGATCATGATGACAGTGATGAGGATGACGATGAGGAGGATGAGGAAGAACTGTCCCCATTTGAGGCAGAGGACTTCCTACCAGTCCCAGGGGAACATATTCTAAAGGATGATGAAGAAAGCACTGATGACCAGGCAATCCCAGAGGGCCAGCATAATAGTTTAAAATTCAAGCAGCATGCTGCAAGTACAGAGCATGACTGGATGGAGAGGGGCCGATCCCATCTGCCTCGGAAAGCTGACATGGGTAGCTGTGAGATTTCCTCCAGTTCTGATACATTCAGTAGCCCCATTCACTCCGTTTCCAATGCTGGTGTGCTGACTAGCCAGATGGACCACAAGGAGGATCACCAGTCCTCGAGCGGCAATTGGAGTGGTAGCAGTTCTACATGTCCCTCCCAGACATCAGAGACCATTCCACCTGCAGCCTCACCCCCACTCACCGGATCATCCCACTGTGATTCAGAACTATCATTGAATGCAGCTACCAATACTAATGAGGACTCCACCGGCTTCATTATTGATCCATATCCTGGAGACCGATCACAAGGCCTCCGTAGCCATAGGACAGGTTCATTCACTTCCACTGCGACTGATATGCTTGATGATGCTGGAGTCAGCACTGCCAGTGAGGGTGAGTGGAGCTATCCACACTACAGGCACAACATGCCTTGCCACCCCGACTTCAGTCCTGAGAACTCTAGGGCAGAGAATATCCTAGAATGTACCAGTTTTGCTAGCATAGCCACTTTTGAAAGTTTAACAGAAAGGCCACCTTCTGAAAAGGCTGACACCCCCTCCCACTTTTCTGTAGATGCCGAGGGCTACTATACCTCCATGCACTTTGACTGTGGTCTTAAAGGTAGCAAAAGCTTCACGTATAACTATGCATCTGTAGACCAGCAGCAGGCAGAATATGGACATCAAACAAACACACTTGGGAGACGTAGTCTCTCTCTAAGGAAACCAAAGGTGAAGCCATCCCCACCAAAACGCAGCTCATCCTTGAAGAAAATAAGCAGCCATATTGGACCTCCCGCTGACAAGAACAAACCAAAGATTGCTAGCGGTCAGAACAAATCTATGTCTTCCGGTGAGAGAACACAGCATTTGGGTTTGAATGGAGGCTCCTCGAGTCAGCTGGAGAGTGAGAAGCCACTGGGGGCTTGGGGTGTTGAGAGTTCTACAGAGATACCAGAAGTTGCTTTGTTTGACTCCACAGAAACACATTCCTTCAAGGACGAGGGAGCTGTCCAGTCAGACTATGCAGATCTCTGGCTTCTTAATGACTTGAAATCCAATGATCCTTACAGATCGTTGTCAAATTCCAGCACAGCTACGGGTACCACTGTCATAGAATGCATTAAGTCACAGGAGAGCTCTGAATCCCAGACATCCCAGTCAGGATCTAGGGCCACCACTCCTTCACTACCATCGGTGGAAAGTGAGTTTAGATTGCCTTCACCAGAAAAGCTGGTAGGTCTAGCATCACCTTCCAGTGGCTACTCAAGCCAGTCAGAGACGCCAACATCATCTCTTCCGTCGGCTTTCTTCCCAAATGCTCACCCAATGTCCCCTACTGGTGGCAAAAGGAAACCCAAAGTCCCAGAGAGGAAGTCCTCACTTGCTTCTCTGCAGCAGTACTCGTCCAAAAGGGACCTGGAATTGCCTATCATACCTCCCTCCCACCTTGACCTAAGTGCCCTTCCCAATGTCAGCAAGCCTTCAGTTCACAAAAACCAGATGCACATCCACCACCATAGCAAACAAAAAGCAGCAGCTTCAGCAGAAACCAAGCGTGAGAGTCTGGCAAGTTCGGTTTCAAGTGATGAACTGGCAGTCGCTAGTCCTTTGGCCATCACTCCTATGGTACTTCGTTCAGTTCAACTACGTTCAGTTGGCAAATCTGGAGAAGGGAGCCACGATCGACCTATAACTGATACTGCCACTAGGCCTAAGTGTCCCACTGTGACTATCATTACCCCAATTACTCACAATAAACCCCATGAAACTAGGAAGCCTCCACCCTACAGACCTCTTCTCACAGAAACCTCCTCTCAGGACAATTGTGAATCACTGTTTACCCCAGTAGATGGACTAGCTGCTAAGAATATAGCAAGCCATTTTGGTGCAAGAAATAGATATGACCGATTAGCCCCATCACCTCTTTGGAGCATGACTGCTTTTAAGGCCCCATCTGAGCAGGTGAACATGAATGAAGTGATGTCTGAGAATTCTCGAGAAGTTGCAGAAGAGGTGAGCACCTCAAATAATTTATTTGCCCAGAGTAGTCTGGAAGTGGAGCAAATCCAGCCATTAAAATCTGAGCCAAATGACGGAAGCCCTGGTCAGAATGGTCTAGCAAAGCGGTCAGATAGTCTTGACCAAGTGCCTGATATTGTCAATCAAAGATCAGAGACATTTCAAGCTTATCTAAGCAGTGCTGGAGAAGAATTTGTAACATCAGGTGTTCCAACCAGAAGTGCCTCACAGGAACTTGTAGAGGAAGGGTCAACACCAGACACGGAGGACTATTTTAGCAAAGGTTTGTTTGTGTAATATTTCTATTACTATGTAAACTAGCTGCCATTTTGTGTAATGTTTTAGACATGTTGAATTGGAATGAGTTTCAGAGTTTCTATTTCAGAGTCCACACCAAGCGATCCAACTATGTCCCCTCTGACAGACGAATCCAAACCTGAGGATGATAGCGTTTTTCTTTCACCAAGTAAAAGTCGCACAACAGAGGATCTCTTTGCCATGATTCACAGGTGTGTTTTTAGTTTATCTTATTGCACTGTATTTTATGTATAATCATTTTCTATTCTTAACTGTTTTAAATTCATCTTAAATCAATTTTTATATCATTTTATTGTTGTGATTATT
>JAFVLL020022971.1:0-20761 GCA_021397915.2 Tor tambroides | reverse complement strand
TAATATTAGTGTTATTGCTGCTGATGCTTTTTATAAATAAAATGTATTTGTTTATTGTTGTAATATGAAGATTCAATTTAACATGAAAGACTGCAAATTTTCGACACTTAAAAAAAAAAGATGACTGAAAAGAGGAAAAACCAAAGTGAAGTATTTTATAACAGTAAATAAATATCGGTTCTGCATATCGGTTATCGGGCACATAAACTTGCAAATAATTGGTATCGGTATCGGTTCTAAAAAATCAATATCGGTCGATCACTAATTTTCATCACATGAAATAAAAGAAACATTATCTGAAATTAGAATATTTTTTAAAATGATTTTATTTCATCTAGTTGCCAAGTCAGCATGTCTTATTCTTGTTCAGATTAGATTAAAAAAATAAAATAAAATAATAATAATAATAATAAAACTGAAACAAAATAAATTAAATAATAATAATCTAAATATTTTGAAAAAATAAATAAAATTATAAAAACACATCAAAATTACTAAAACTTAAATTATTAAAAAAATGAAAATTATACTAAAATTTAAGTCATAAAAATATTAGTGCTGTCAAACGATTAATCGCACCCAAACTAAAAGTTTTTGTTTACATAATATATGAGTGTGTACTGTGTATATTTATTATGTATATATAAATACACACACATGCATGTATATATTTAAGAAGAAATATGTTATGTTTATATATTAAATATATTTATATGCGACATAAAATATAAGAATATAAATATATAGATGTAAATACATGTAAATATTTTCAAAATATGTACTGTATGTGTGTGTATTTATATATACACAATAAAAATACACAGTGAACATACATATATTATGTAAACAAAAACTTTTATTTTGGATGCGATTAATCGCGATTAATCGTTTGACAGCACTAAAAAATATATAAAATTCAATATATGAATTAAAAACTATAATAGTATATTAATGATTAAAATTCATTACTAAAGGAGACAAGTTCAGGAGACGTTATTATTGATTCTCATTTATTTATTTATAATTAAATATACTCACTCTTATCTTTAAGATCTTCACACCAGAGCCGAAACCTGGAAATAAAACAATATTTTTTTTCCAAGGTTAATAAATCTGGAAACTCATTTCATTAGCTCAAAAAAAATAAAAGTATCATAGCATTACCAATTTTTTGGGATATGTGCAATTATACTAGCAGTGTATTCTTTAAAGTACTTTGTAAATACCATGGTATATAAATATTGTAAACATTCAGTACTGTGTTTTTTCCATGACGCCATACAGTAAATATTACAAAAATCCCTGTCACACAGCAACACAAAAGTGAAAGTAGCTCACGATAATTATTCAAGCAGAATTACACACACACACAAAAAAACTATTAGCAGCCAGCAAAATCTGAAGACTTCCAGAACTAATTTACATCTAAACACGATGTTATATAATCTTATCAAAACACGATGATAAAGCAGGAGAGGAGATTAAAAAGTAATTTAGCAAGATATATTTAAAAACTACATTTTATAAACTCTACCCTGTTAAAACGTATATTTATTTACGTTAACTCCATAATTAATTTGCTCTCTGATAATTCAAAACTACAGATGTAATCATCTGGAAGTAACGTTAGCAAACTGTCAAATGTTTGAAGAGATGGCATAAGCGTTTAGCTTTAGCGCTGCAGACACATGATATCTAATCAGAAATATCTGATTTCAATCTCTCCCTTTCTTTTTTTATATCGTTATATGTTGTAAAACACTTGAATCGCAGATCTTACCCAATCACAGGAATGTTAAATCCTCTCCTGTCATGACACTTACTGCCGACACTCAGCCTCAGAGTTCAAAATAAAAGTCCCGGAAGTGTACGCTAATTTCAAAATATGTGTCACAGGACAGACCTCCAAACATCCTTATGTTTATTGCCAAGTGTGTTTACACACACAAGGAATTTGTACTGTGATTTTTTTTCTGTGTTTTCTGTTTTTTCTGTGTACTGTGTTGTTGTTAGGATGACAGGAAGGTTTAAAAGTTATAAAAGGTTTAAAAATGTTGGAGAAGAAAAATAAAAATAAAAATAAGCGGGGTTTACCATTAACAGACGCATCAGAGGACCACTGTATTAATGCATAGACAACATTCTTTGTGAAAGCTCGATAATTTATTTTTTAACCTGATAATATGTAAATTTCCTACCATAAATATATCAAAACTTCATTTTTGATTAGTAATATGCATTGCTAAGAACTTTAAAGGTGATTTTCTCAATATTTAGATTTTTTTGCTCCCTCAGATTCCAGATTTTCAAATAGTTGAAGAGTTCAGATGCAAAAGCCTCCAAGTACATCTGACATTTTTCTTTAAAATGAGCATTTCTTTCTGGCTACTATGTATATAGGTTTCTATGTAAGTACTGGTACTTCTGAATGGGTTGAGGCTGGGATTTAGTGCATTTGAAGTGAAAGTACACTGCCCTCCAAAAGTTTGGAAATGCCCTAGAAAAGTGGGGTTTTGGACAATATTGGCATGAATCCTTTTTAATTTGTGATAATTTTGCACTGATAAGGGACAACACAAACTACGAAAACATATTTTATTACATAAACAGTTTATATATAGAAAAAACAATTTTGGATTCATCAAAATATCCACCATTAGCAGCTATTACAGCTCTGCATAATCTGGGCATCCAAGCTCTCAGTTTATTCAAACATTGACTTTGAATTGGCAATCAATTGTTGAAGCTACAGTATTAAGGTGTGCTGACCCAAAAACCTTTTAAAAACCTGGGCCAAGTTTAAACCAGTAACCAGGCATCACAGCTGGCAAAGGGGCATGTCTGACTGTTGCCATTATTATGTTATATTGCTGGTCTTCAATGATAATGTCAAGTTACTTTAATGTATTTGCACCAAAAAATGATAAGGATTTATGCTGATATCGTCCAAAACCACACTTTGCCAGGTGTGTTTCCAAACTTTTGGAGGGCAGTGTATTGACGAACAGAGGCTTTTGCATTGGAACTCTTCAGTTGTATCTCGGCCAAATATGTAACGCATGTAAAATAAAACTGTAAGGGGGAAAAAAAAGTAAGTAAAAGCCAGTACAAACAAGAAAAATCAAATAAAATCACTTAAAATTGAATAAAAACAGTACTAATCTACCAGACTGACACACAGGATGAATACAGGTACACTTCAGCTTAACATTATGACACTCAGAAACAAGCTTGCATCTTAAACCCGTATCTCAGGTTTGTCTTGTCTTGTAGCTGATAAGACGGACCCGGTGATTTTAGGAGAAGGTCGCTAGACGTCATATAGCTCCTCCAACGAATCTTAGAAACAAGCTTCAAATAAGTATTGGCAGAATGTAGAAAAATGTCGTGGAAAGTCGCTCATGTTTTTTTAGGATTTCATAAAACGTTTATGATGGGAATCCATGTGCTTAATATCCTAAAATAGCCTAAGTAGCTGTGGAAACCTTGGGGGATGTTTTTCTATTATATTCAACGGAATAGAATAGGACCTCGTCAATTTATAGCTACAATTTGAAATTCATTTTCACTCACTGAAATTCACTCGCTGGGGGCGAGTCAATATGATTTTCAGAAAAATGACTAAATAAATAACTAGTACAAACTAGAGACATCAAATAAAAATAGTTCAAATCTATAAAATTGTAATACAAGTACACTTGAGCTTAAAACACGGGTGCTCAGAAATGAGTATCACAGGAATATCAGGTATAATTATACTCATGTGACTGGTTATTTGAGGGGAAGAAGCCTGACAACCAGAAATAAATCTCAGAAATTAACATCACACAGAAGATGTCAATATGACAAAATATATTCACCCACAAATCAGTTAACATGGATTAAAAACTTCACTTTTATTTAAGCCTTCTCATTTCAGTTATCTTTGGACATTTTACATGTTAACATGAAACTTTGGATCATTTACAGTCATGTTGATCACAACCAGTGTTGGGCTAGTTACTCAAAGAATGTAATTTGTGACCCTGGAGCACAAAAGCAGTCTTAAGTCGCTGGGGTATATTTGTAGCAATAGCCAAAAATACATTGTATGGGTCAAATTATCCATTTTTCTTTTATGCCAAAAATCATTAGGATATTAAGTAAAGATCATGTTCCATGAAGATATTTTGTAAATTTCTTACGGTAAATATATCAAAACTTCATTTTTGATTAGTAATATGCATTGCTAAGAACTTCATTTGAACAACTTTAAAGGCGATTTTCTCAATATTTTGATTTTTTTGCACCCTCAGATTCCAGATTTTCAAATAGTTGCATCTCAGCCAAATATTGTCCAAACCATACATCAATGGAAAGGTTATTTATTCAGCTTTCAGATGATGTATAAATCTCAATTTCACAAAATTGACACTTAAGACTGGTTTTGTGGTCCAGGGTGTCACGGAAGGACCAGGCTCCTCACCCAGCCAATTACCTCGCTCCACATCTCCTGCCTATTAATCACCAGCACCTGCACCTCGTTATCATCACAATCACCAGTTACATTACTTTTCTTCACAGAAGTTGTAACTGTGTATCTTCCTCATAAGAACTCCCTCACCAGCTCATTCAGTTGTCCGATCTCGTACAAGCTACATGGACTCTCACCTTGCTGACTACCGCAAGTATCATAACCTAATACTACTTACCTTCTACTTACCTTCTCCATATCTCCCCTCCGTATCCTCTCCCTCATCAGATCCGGTCCGGCAGCTGAAGCTCTCCATCACCCTGGCTCGCCATTTCCCCAGTTCCCTGGAACAAGAAGGAAAAGATTGTCACTGTCACGGATCACATCACAGAACTATTCACGAAGTGTGCTACTCACCTGGTTTGATTCCATCACGAGTGTTTGTTGACTGTGCACCTTTAAATAAACACCTGACGTTTTACTTACCTGTGTGTTCGACTGATTCCGTTACAGAGTCACATATATTACTCATTACTAGTTACTCCTTTCAAAAGTAATATTGTTACTTTACTTATTACTTTCTGGCAACAGTAATTAGTTACACTACTAGTTACATTACTTTTTCTTCACAGAAGTTGTAACTGTGTATCTTCCACATAAAATTCTTCTAGAATCTTACTAACAACATATTTCTGCCTCATCATTTGACCAAAATCCACACTGGATCGCAGTCAGAAGTGATTACAAACACTCAATAGTGATAGACAGTGGCATTCAGGTAGAAGTGTTGTATTCATCTCATTAATTGTCATGTGTAGCTTGAAGCTAATTGTAATTTCTCCGTCACACATTATATTTCATTATGGATTTTATCAAATCACATACGTTTGTAAGAAACTGTTTAATATTCCAAAAAGATGTTTATGGTAATATATATTGTAGCACATGCTGATCAGAGGGATGTAATGCCAGAGTAAAGTAAAGCCACAATTTACACAACAGTGTTCAGATCATGCTTTTTTCCTGACAAAATCAATATAATGCAATATTTCTATCTGCTAAATGTAAGCTTTCCCATATTCCAAGCTTGCCTGCTGCACTGAGGACATCACATGCATGTGCGAGTCGTGAAAATTATGAAAATAAATCTAGGAATTATTTTATAGTTGGATTTTTAATCAGCGGGGTTGAGGCATCAAAAGTAGTAACTAAACTGTTTTATGGATGGTAACTGTAGTATTATTACTGAAATCTTATTAGTAATTAGTTACACTACTAGTTACGGCAAAAAGTCATATTATTACAGTAACTAAGTAACTAGTAACTAGTTACTGCCCAACACTGATCACAACACAGAATCAGATTTCAGCTCGACTCTTTCATGTCAGAGGTTATGAACGCTGCTAAACTGCATTTCAGCAAACAGCGTAGGTCAAAATATACATTCTGTTCTGACTTTACTGGTTTTTACACCAATATAAGTGAATCCATAATTGTATTATCTTTCATTTTTGTCTTTAGCATGCAGGTCTTTTTTTTTTACAACCAGATGTTGTTGTTTGTCATTATTGTGATTTTTTTTTTCTGTCATTGAGCTCCATCTCACGTTTAATTAATTTTGAGTTTGAAGAAGTTTAGATTATAAGTTTTTTATTATGTAGTAAAACAAATAATGACTTATTAGAAATATACACTACACCTAAATCAATAATTATACAAAATACAAGATACATCATTTACCAAGATACGAACATCTTTCCCTGTTGTTTAGAATGTTCAACACATTAATTAATTAATTGACATGTGTTGGGCTAATTAGTAAAGGCGGGTGATAAAGGTTACTGTGAGCCTTTAAAAAGGGTTTGAGGGAATATGAAGAAATTATTGCAATTATTGAGCAAACGTGTTTGTGGATTAGTGGTTTATGAAAAGAAATCTAGAGAGTATTTTTTTCTCATTCCAGATAAGGAGGAAGAAATGTTTACACTCTGTGTTCTTTTGGGTTTTGTTTTTCTTTTGAGAAAATAAGTGGGTTAGAGATTTAAGGAGAGTCTCGGCTTTGATACCTTACAAATGGCGGCGATACCCAAAATGCACTTCGATTCTCGTGAGTGTGACGTCACCTGACAAAGACCGATTGCATTTGGATTATGTCACAATTTATGCGCCCAAATGTGGAAAACGCAATTGAAAATACAATTTGCAATTGCTTTTGAAAATAGTCCGGAAAATCCTTCCATAAAAGAGTGTGAGGTAAGATGAAATAGCAAAACATTTAATATTTGACAACTGTTTTACGATATAAATAACAGTAATATCCAAAATATATGCAAAACACTCGACTTTTCTCAAATAGGGTCGTTTAGAATTAAAAACATAGCCTACGTGATTTATGTAATGAGCCGTTGAAAAACGGCTAACTTTATATGACAAGATATTAAACATTTAGCGTTTTCGTCATATTAGAAATACACAGAGTAGCGTGTGCATATAGTTTAAAACAATAAATCACTTAAATACTATAATTAGACCTAGCATTTGCTATTTGTTAAAAAGGCCTGTTCTAATGTTCAAGATATGGTTACAGAAAAACTGTCATTCTCCAACAAGTAGTCTGTAGAACTCACTATATTTTAATTCAATAGATTTGTTTGTCAAAAAGACTTTAAAAAAGGAAAAAAACAATCAATAGTATTTTATAACAACCAACCTTACATGTCATAATGCATAGACAACAGTCTTTGTGAAAGCTCAATCATTTAGCCTATTTATTATTTAACATGATAAAATACAATCGTGTAAAATATAAAAAGCTGTTAGTTTCAATATACTTGTTTTAGGTAATATACAGTAATATGTAGGCTATAATAATATAAGTTGTTAATTAGAAATACACAAACACATTAATAATTAGAAAAACATTTAACAAATAATTACTGAACTGACTAAATAGGCTATGGTATAGATTGTGGATATGCATGCCACAGGCATATGTTTAACATTTTTAAGTAGCGAGTTTTACTTTGCGAACTGGTATTTACAGGCATAGAATATTTTGTCACTGAAGATTTGATGTATTATCTGACATGTCTGGATTCTGTGGATGTTCTGGTAGATCACTGCATTTGGAGATTGTTTCATATGCTGATGTGCTGCATTCCTCAAAATTCTGAAGCCACCTTGACACCTTATCTTTTGAACTTTGAATGATATTTTCACCTGTAGGTGTTAAATGTGACAATGAATATACATGATTTTGATATGAAAGAAACTGGCATACAATGTGAAGATATATAAAAATTAAGCAAACATTTACTTTAAGCAATGCATTTTAGGTAAGCTAAATAACTCACCACATGATGCTTCAGGATTCTGCAAAATGTTCATGAGCCCATCCATTATAATTGCTTCCCATCTGCTTCCTTCTCTCTTTATCTGCTCCATGAGTGTCTCGTCAACTGATACAGAAGGAGGAAGATGGCACAGAAAAGTGCTCAAATGCAACGTATGACTTTGACCCTTTTAATATGTCCACTGTTAAATTAAACGGATGGTTCACTTTGAAATTAAAATTTGGTATCTATCAGCTTACCCCAAGGGCATCCAAGATGTAGGTGTCTTTTTTTCATCAGTAGATCCAATTTTGATCGTATCTTTCAGCATGAAACCAGAATATCAGGTATCTTGTGGCTGTTACAGCACAAGAAGATAACTTATAAGAAACTAAAACCCTCATAACCAGAACTGAGTGTTCATATATTCTCCAAATAAATCACACCAGAAGATATCAATATGGCAGGCAGAATAAAAATACATTCACGCTTAGATAATAGTGATAAATATTCCCTGAACATGTGTAAGTACAGTTAAAGGCCTTACATTCCTCATCAACCAGTTCTGACAGAACCTTTTCTTTGATTTAACTGAACTAAATCATATTTCAGTCAGTTGCATGAAGTAAAAGCTCTTCTTTTATTTAAGCCCCTCTTAAAGCTATGATATCCTTCAAATATCCTCGGATATTTTACGTTAACATGAGATTACTGCTACTTCGGATCATTTACAGTCATGTTTCATATCACAACACAGAATCACATTTCAGACTCTTTCACGTCACAGGTCATGAACGCTGCTAAACTGCATTTCAACAAACACACTTGCATGAAAATATACATTCTTTTCTGAATTTAATGGTTTTTACACAGATAAATGAATCGATAATAGTATGATCTCTCTTTGAGAATCTTTTTAAAAGTTGTTTGTCAGACCCACTGTTGTGGGTTTTTTCTATTGTTTGTTTCTATTGTTGTTCTCTCACACATTCAATTAATTTTGAGTTTGAAGTAGTTTAGAACAAAATACTGAGAAGAAAAATGTTTTTTTTTTTCAAAAAAAACAATAACAACAAAAAAATGTTTATCAAGGCATGATAAAAAAAAAACTGCCGTCTTCTGTTGCTGTTTGGAATGTACAACCCGATAATTAATTAATTGACATTGTTGGGCTAATTAGTAAAGACAGGTGATATAAAAGTTACTGTGAGCCTAGTTTGGTCTTCTTTCAGAAAAGAGATTATGTGAGTGTGTTTGAGTGCAATACACACAATTAATAAAACCCTACCAGAGATAAGATTGCAAAATCTATCTTAAACCAAACCAGCAAATGTTTAGACAAACTAAAATTAATATTACATTCACACTTATTCATTTAACAGAGGCTTTAATTCAAAAGTAATAACACAAGACGTCCTAATAACAAAGTTCCAGATGTTGTGTAAAATAGCACAGGTTAGAAATAGGATGGAACATAAGAGACAGTGGAAACATAGATATGCAGGGGTCATATGCAATCATCTGAATCAGTTCTGTGATTTGAGCTTTATTTTTCTTGTTTGTGCATTTCTCCACTGGAGGGCATCACCTGCACTCTTAATGATAGCTACTCTATTGAAACATCTGGAATTCTCACATGAATAAGACTTTGTCTCCAGATTTGCCTTCTGCTTTATACTCTTCTGTGCTCTTTATACTTTTTGACCAGCCTGGTATTGCTTCATTTTTACTTTCCTCATTGAGAGAGAATATGACTGTAAACTCTAAACTTTGCTCTTAAGCAAATCACAGAAATGCACATGATACCAGGATGACATATATACATATACAGATTTACATTGTAGATTTCAAATACAGCTGCAGCTCTCAATAATGCATTTCGAGAAAGTCAGGGATGTTAAAAGAATAAAACTGCATTTAAGTTTATAATGAAATGACATTCATACATGCATTATATGTACACATACACACACTATAAATCATAAGTCGTCATTGTACTTTCAGTCCCTTTATATTGATCCCTAATTCTGGATCTTGTATTTTATCAATAGTATGTTGAACATAATGGTAGCAGTTCTGTAGCCATCTCTCAACAGCATCCATTGACCTTTGCCTCTTCTCAGCCTGAGAGAGCTCTAAAAATGACAATGTGACAACAAAACATGACATTAGCTTATGAAATTTACAAATGTATATTTAGATTTGCCTAATATTATGTTAGTTTTACAAATACGCTTCAGTGTGTCAAGTGTATGTTTTTTTCTCTGTGGAACACAAACTCAAACTGTGTGAATCAGTTGATCTGTTCCAGTCAAATAACTTACCAAATGATGATTTAATGTCCTGCAAACTTTCCTGAACACCATCTATGATGATACTTTCCCATCGGCTGAACTCTCTCACCAGAAGAATTTTAATTGGCTCAGGGACTGAAAGAAATTAAGGCATAATATTAATGTTTACAGTCACACCACAGAAAATTGCTGAGTAATTTACCCACCAAGTCTAAATCCACTCAGATTCATTCATAAAACTTCAAACAACTGCTGACCCTTTATGTATGTTAACTGAAAATACTGTGACTAACTTGTTTTCAACAACCAATAAGAGTGTAGTGATCTCTTACTTACTATTGTCCTGATGCGATGGACTGATCGCTTTCTCTTCATCTCCCACTGAAACACCATTTTGACAAATGTAAATCAGATAAATATATTCAGAAATACCTGATAACATAAAGGTGAGTGAAAACGTACTCTTTAAAGGAGGATAATCCATACTCTGAATTTCCTCAAGGTTTAGACAACCTTCCAAGATATCCATGCAAAACTTTTCTATCTTCCTTCTTATCTCTTCAGCTTTTCTCTTAAACCCCTCGTCCAGAAAGTGGCAGACATCCTTCAGTCTGATCTCCATATTCAGATCCTCCTGTTTGTCAGTTTTCTGACAGCTTTTCTCATCACAGTTTTTCTGTGTGTTAAGGCGAAACAAACTGTTTTCTGCCACCATCTCATCAATCTTCTGGAGCAGCTCTGAGACTTGATCTCGGTTCTTCTTGTCTGTGTTGTCAAAGACGTGATATCTGTTCCTGCATTTCTCAATCAGCCACTGAAGAGCTTCACCTTCAGCCTCAATGTGCTGCTCGATTGAGATGTCTTTAAACTTGTCGCCCCATGTGAACAAAACTATTGTGTGTCTCCAGATGTCGTCTCCCAGGATAGACATATTTTGCTCAATGATTCTCTTTTGTTCTTCCTGAAATGATGTATCTGCAGGAATCACGAGCAGCATGGCATGAGGGAACTTCTTACACTCTGAAACGCTTTCTAAGATCGCAGATATAATGAAATCTGGGTTGAGTTCAGATGCGAAGTACTTCCACCAGCCTGGAGTGTCCAAGACAGTAATTTTCCTTCCGTCTACATCTCCAAACCCTCTCGCACATTCTCCGTTTTTTTCTCCTTCGGCAAATTCATCCCGGTTCAAAATGATGTTTCCAGCTGAACTCTTTCCAGCAAAGACCCATCCCAACAAAACAGCTCTAATATCCTCAAGACGACGCACAAATGCTGAAATAAAAGAACAGTTTAAATATGAAAAGGATCCGCAATGATGCTGCAAAGATAGAAGTTCCCTTTCGAAATGGTCTCTCACAGTGACTTTACCTTGCTTTTCTCGCCATACCGAGTGTGGCACATGCAGGACACCCCTGCATGCCTCGGACGAGCACAGTGGCCAGGTTTCCCTTACAAATTTGTGCATGTTTTATAAATGTCGATAAAAAACCTATTATGAACTGACAGCGTTTCCATTAACCGATGTTATGCGACTAAAAAGTCATTTTTTCCTCTCGCGAAAAGTCATGGCAACAGCCCTGGGTAGGTTCAACAGTTCTGTAATCTTTGTTTGGAACTAATAAATCACATGCATGCACTCTCTGTGTGTGTTTTTGTGATATACTCGATAATGTCAGATCGCACATCATTACAACAACACTTACCATATTATCGCAGATGATATACTGAACGTCGCACACCCCAGACTCGACTTGAGAGAAAAATGAAATCACCCGTGGTTGTGCACGCACTTGTTTGCACATGAGCAAAGGTGTTTTTTAGGAGTCTAACTTGCAGGCACCAGACCACTGATTCGTCAAACCTGCTTTCTTGCAGTCTGTGTTCTTCTGACTGTATTTTGTAGTAAGTAACGAATATGCTTTGGGGAAATGGCAGTTGGCCAAAATATAAAAACTCAAGTAAAGTACAGATACTGCCAAAAAATACTTAAGTACTGTAAAGAAGTTTTATTGCTTTGTTGCATTACACCACTGGCACTGGCTTGTGCCTCAGTAGGCCTGCAGTGCCCGATTGGAGTCAAGGCTCATTCCACCAGGGGAATGGCCTCCTCGTGGGCTTGGTTCAGTAGCGTCTCTATTGAAGAGATCTGTGCGGCAGCCGGCTGGTCTTCACTGTCTGGCCTTCACTGCCCCATCAGTTCCAGGTTACTTATGCCCTTACTTGCCCGTGTAACCCTTAGGGCCCCCACCCTGGGCACCCTAGGGCTGGGCTCGCAGAATGGCTTTTCATTCTGCACTTATAGTACAGCGTTATTGGATAAATTGTTCCCCTAGCATGGTAAATGCAATGTGAGGGACTGTTTAGAATGGGAACATTAACGTAACCTCAGTTCCCTATGAAAACGGGAATGACCACTGCGTACCCAGCCATGCTCTGATGCTGCATGGGAGTCAACACTGTCTCTTATCAGTCAAAAGATTCTAATGAAATGGCACTCAGCACCCACTTGTATGAAGAGCCCCCCCCCATTTGGATGGCTGAAATGTCATTTGTTCATGCAGGTACACTAACATTAACAAACAGGCATTTTTCCCCTAGCGTGGTTAACGCAATGCTCGTTCCCGTTATCTCAGGGAACCAAAGTTACATTAGTGATTTCTGTCTAGTCCGTGTTTACATAGAAAGACCATGGAAAATAATTTATTAACATGTTGAAAACCTGAAACTGCAAATGGCAAATTCAGAATTAAATTTGAATTAGGCTACATGAATCATGCAAATGATTCATCTTATATTTTCAATTAAAATTGGCAAAATTTGACAAAAAAGTCAAGTAGTTTGCATCGCTGGATATTTTAACATCAATCGTTTAACATTTCTGTCATAAAACAGTTGTCAAATATTAAATGTTTAGCTAGTCCACCTAAATATATCTCACACGCTTTCCATGTTAAAAACTTAAGCGTTGCGTTGGAATTCAGAAAGAGTAAAAATAACAAAAAACCCCGCCCCCTTAAATTTGATTGGCCATCTCAAACATTTTGACATTGAGGAGCTCTGTTAGACAGTTGAGGCCAGCCTAAAATGTAAACATTAAAATATTTTGTCATCCAAACAACAAGCAGACAAACAACTGGATTTCGCCTCTGCAAACTCGCTGAACAACCGTAAATGTATCCACACCTTTATCTTACCTTTTTCTTGAATTATTGACCGTTCCTTCTGTACTCTGGATTTTCTAGAATTTGCTCTGGTCTTAATTTCCTCCCACTGCTCATTGACTTCCTTTACTTTTTCCAGATCAATGCTAAAGTGCTTGCCTTTGCTCCTCTTCACAATTCCTTCGATTTTCTTGAACAGCTCTTTGACTTGAGTTCGGTCGTGATGGTTTGAATTATTAAAAACGAGATACTTATTTTCACATTTTTCAATAAGCCGCTTGAGCGCCGACCCCTCCTCCCGAATACGCTGCTCTATGTCTTCTCGTTTAATTAAATCTCCTCTTGTGAAGATGATGAGGGTGTGAGTCCAGACATTGGGACCCAGCAGCTCCACATACTCCTCCAGAAACCTCCCATCAGGGTCAGTAAATGCAGAATCGGCCCGAATCACGATCAGAACCGCATGAGGTCCGGGTGAAATCAGAGAAATCCTGCGAATCAGCTGCTGTTTGGAGATGTTGGAATAATCGCTCGGATTGAAGGTTTTCCACCAGCCAGGAGTTTCAACCAGACTGATTTTCCTGCCATCAATGAATCCCTCTCTCTTCACATGTTCATCTTCACTGGTATCCAGTATAGTGTTGATCAACGAGGTTTTCCCACAGTATTGCTTTCCAATCAGAACTGCTCTCAATTCTGAGACAAAACGAGAAGAAAATAAAACAGTGGTATAATCCATCCCAGAACAACAGCTCTTATATCTCTAAGAAAAAAATTAATGAAAAAAAAAAAAATACATATACAGTGTATATATATATATATATATATATATATATATGTATAAGGATGTTGAAAAGTCAAACTGCAAATTTAATTTTACATTAATTTTACATTTTTATCATGTGATTATTTAAAATAATAATAATCATCATCATCATACTTCTTTTTTTGCAAATAGTGGCAAATATCTGCACCTCAGTATTGTAGGTAATTCATTTGATACTTCATCTGATACTTTATTTTGAACTTTTAGATTATTTTCCTTAGGCTTTTTTTTTCAATAAAAATTTTCCGATGTGAAAAGGGACAAGAATAAGTTTGGCAAAAGGTGGATTCGAACTCGGGTCGATCACGTCAAAAAATGTGCACTAGACATTTTAACACTTACACCACTGAAGTTGTGTTTCAATAGCCATCTTTTGTAATGTTGTCTATCTCAACCACACGTTGAGTGGAGTTAGTGTAAATAGATACTCCGTTTTTGGCTTTTGGTTAACCGTCCGTGTGAACGGGAATCATTTTGATAACATTGCTGTCTGTGTGTGAAAATTTTAAAAAATGAAATGAAAAAATTTTCTATACATTATACATATGACCACATGTCATATATGATCATAGAGCACAACAAGATAAAGGACTAAACATTTTGTTTTCTGTTTTATGCATTTAGTATCAATCCAAAGCAAATGATAATTTGATATCTTAAGCTGTCTGTAAACTTTACCTTCTTCCATCGTTCTTGCATGTGTTTCTGTTTTGTTTGTTAAAATATCAAATAAAATCACATAAAATAAAATACAGATATACAAATCTGCCAGACCGAAATCCAGGATGAATACAGCTTTACTTCGACTTGACGGTATGGCTCTCAGAAACGAGATTGTATCTTAAACCCCTATCTGAAACCAGAATATCAGGTTTGTCTTGTGGCTGAAAATGTTGTGTAAAGGTCACTATCATATTTTTTAGAGTTTCATAAAATGCATATGACGGGAATCCATGTGCTTAATATCCTAAAATAAAAAGGTAGCTGTTGAATGGGTGTGTTTTTTTTATTGTTATTATTATAGTCTTTGTTGTTAATAGAATGGAACCTCGTCAATTTTACCTTAAAGCTACAGTATGAATACAGTATGAATTTGTTTACTCTTTAAATCAGTCAGCTATGATTCTGTTTGGTTAAATGTTAATTATTACAGTGAAAATAAATGGTGTGCTTGAGTTCAGGCCAGGTAGGGACCATCTACAAAGTACATGTGAAAGGATAAAACGATTAATGATTTCCCACCAGAATTTAGTGCTCTGTTTTTTTAGGATAACAAAAAACACCTGTCTGCCTCTTGAGATGGTCAATCAAATCAAAGTAGGCGGGGTTTACCGTAAACAGAAGTAGAATTCGTGTCAGTTTTAACAGTGAAAGAGTGTGAGGTAAGATGGAAATAGCAAAACATTTTATATTTGAAGACAGTTTTACGATAGAAATTGACAGTCATATCCAGCAATGCAAACCACTAGACTTTCTCCTCAAATATGACCGGTTAGAATTGAAAATATGGTATCATTATCATGTTTCATGTAATTCCCTGAGCCGTTGAAAAACAGTATTGTCACGTGTGTGTCTTGTTTCCCCTCCTCGTGTGACCTTATTTGGTGTTCCTGTTCCGTTCCTCATTTCCTCTAATTAGTTAATTAGTTCCTAGCCTTGTTTTGTTAATTATCTAGTTTAGTCCCCAGTTTAAAATCCCTGTGTTTCCCTACCTCTGCGTTCGGTCATATCGTCTTCATGTTCTTCCATGTCTCCATCGTTCTCTGAGTTTGTTTTGTTAAATAAAGATTTCATTTGAAGAAGTTCCTCGCCTCCTTGTCTCCGTGATCCCCAGTGAGTGAGAGTGTGTTGTGACAGATGACCTGACCGACACCGATGAGGAGGCGGCTGATTCTGGTTCCCCACAAGGATGGCCCGGGGATCATCAGCCTGCCGCCGTCCGCGGCTCTCCCAGACCTGCCCTTCGCAGGAGATCGTCGCCGCCGTCCGCGGCTCCCCCAGACCCACCATTCGCGGGAAATGGTGCCGCCGCCCGCGGCTCTCCCTAGCCCACCGCCGTTCGCGGCTCTCCCGAGCCTGCCGCTGTTTGCGGCCAACCCAAGCCCACTGGCCGTGAGTATGGCAAGCCAGCCGGCTCCAACCCCAGAGCTCCTGGATACAGCATTTCCCCCGGAGTTCACGGCACCTCTCCTTAGCCCGCAGCGCCCTCCAGTGCCTGCTCCTCGCAAGTGCCCTCCAGTGCCTGCTCCTCGCAAGTGCCCTCCAGTGCCTTCTCCTCGCAAGTGCCCTCCAGTACCTGTGCCCGCTCCTCACAAGCGCCCTCCGCTGGTCCCGCCCAGCTCTCCTTCGTCTCCTGCGTCTCCTACGTCTCCACTGGTCTCGTCCAGCTCTGCGCTGCGAGAGAGCCCTCAAGTGTCCACGCTGTCAGAGCGCCCTCAAGTGTCCGCACTGTCAGAGCGCCCCCAAGTTTCCCAAGTTTCCGCGCTGGCAGAGTGCCCCCAAGAGTCCCCGGGGGGGGGGGCCATATAGCCATGGCCGGGCCAAGGGCCAAGGCCACGGAACTCCCTGATCCACCATGGCCTCCTGAAAAAATAATACGGCCATGGTCTCCAGAGTCTCCTGCTCTGCCATGGCCTCCCGAGCTCCCTGCTCCGCTATGGCCTCCCGAGCTCCCTGCTCCGCTATGGCCTCCCGAGCTCCCTGCTCCGCCATGGCCTCCCGAGCTCCCTGATCCACCATGGCCGCCTGGCCCGCCCTGGAGGCCATTCCAGTATCCTGCCCGGCACCCGCCCCCCCTCCCCGGTGGAACTGTTACGGCGCGGGACGCGCCTACTTGGAGGCGGGCGATCTGTCACGTGTGTGTCTTGTTTCCCCTCCTCGTGTAACCTTATTTGGTGTTCCTGTTCCGTTCCTCATTTCTTCTAATTAGTTAAATACTTCCTAGCCTTGTTTTGTTAATTATCTAGTTTAGTCCCCAGTTTAAAAGTCCTGTGTTTCCCTACCTCTGTGTCCGGTCATATCGTCTTCATGTTCTTCCATGTCTCCATCGTTCTCTGAGTTTGTTTTGTTAAATAAAGATTTCATTTGAAGAAGTTCCTCGCCTCCTCATCTCCGTGATCCCCAGTGAGTGAGAGTGTGTTGTGACAAATGACACATTAAACTTTTTGCGTTTTCATCATATTACAAGTTAGTAAATGTGTACATATTTTAAAATATTATTTGCAAATAGTTAAACAATTACTTAAATACTAGAATTATACCTAGCATTTCCTTTACTATATATATATATATATATATATATATATATATACTTCATAAAAATGGTCCCCTCCAATGTTTAAGATATGGTTATGACATTACTATCATTCTCCAACAAGCAGCCTAGTCCATAGAATTCCTATACTATATTGTAATTCAATAGATTTTTTTTTTGTCAAACCAACCTAGAAAAGGAAAACCACGCAATAATGTTTGAAAACAACAACCCTTATGATGTAACTTATGTATATAGCCTATTAAACATATACAACAGTCTTTGTGGAAGCTCAATAATTTATTATTTAACCTGATAAAATACAATCATGTAAAAACTAAAAAGCTGTTAGTTTAAGATAAGTCAGTGATTCATGTAAACATTTTTGTGGAATAAGGCCTGGAAAATATTTCACAGTATAGTGACTTACTGTAGGATGAAAGCATCTGTCAACAAATAACATTGTAGCATAAATGATCTAACATCAAAAGTACACCACCAAAGACTGTAAATTAACCTGAATCATTTCAAAATAAAAGTTCTTAAATTAATTAAAATCGTTAACCTATATAAACAGAAAAGTTTCAGTGAAAGTCTCTGAGAGATGTTTAACTGATAGGCCTACTGGTATTTATGATTAAAAATATAATGTAAAGTAATACAATTTTTAGATATTATACAACAACATCAACAATTATTTAGAAATACACAAACATACTGTATTAATAGATATTAATAATTACAAAAACATTTAACAAATAATTTCTAATTTCAAACATTGTATTTGCTATACACTGCATATGTCTGACATATTTTTAAGTAGAGAGTAAGTTTTACTTTGCAACCTGGTTTTTACAGGGATTAAACATTTTCACCCAACAGCTCGGATGTATTATCTTCTACTGGATCATTTTTTTCTGTTTTATATCCCGATGTATCAGATGTGCTGTATTCTTCATATTTTTGAAACCACCAAGACATCTTTTCATTGACACTCATATTTTCAACTGTATGGTAGCAGAGAAAATAATTTTGTCAGGACATAAACTGAAATGCAATGTCAAATTATATAAAGTTAAGAAAAATATTTGCTTCAAGCAAAGTATTTTATGTAAAGCTAAATAATGCACCATGAGATGCTTCAGGATTCTGAGTGTTTAAGATCCAGTCCATTAAAATTGCTTCCCATCTGCTTCCTTCTCTCCTTATCTTCTCCATGACTTTTTCATCAGCTTTCACTGAAAGAGGAAGATGACACAGAATGAGTGCATTAACTCAACATTTACAGGTGTTCATCTACTGCTTGCAGCTATAATATGGCTATAGAGAATGTGAAACTGTCATGCCAAATGCATTCTTGGGCAGCGCTGCCATCTGAGGAAGATCGCGCTCTGCTTTTGATACTGAGATTAATACTGATCTTTTTTGATTTTGCCTTGAAATTAAATATTCATAATGTATCTGGTTACCATGAAAACAGAGTGACAAGCAGGGTGCTTGTTGCTTGTAAAGGTGTCACGTGGTAGAAATGTAGGCAGCACAAACCTCGAAATATGGTGTCTAAACAAAACAGTTACCCAGAACGCAACACAGTGTGACATCAGCTTCACATTCTATGTTAAATTTGGACAGAATTGCCAATTTACATTCAATAGGATATTCCATGCTTTGATCACTTTTGGCTTCTATACATCCAGGGACATTCATCTCTAATTCTTGTAGCTTCCTTTTTATCTCTTTACGTCTGTTTTTCAACTCCTGGAACATTAATGTCAGTAACTGCTCAGCGTTCAGACTTAATTCCTCGTCTTGTTGTGTGTCAGTGTCATGAACGTTCACTTCTGCAGCACAGTCAGTGTTGAAACGAAACAAGCTGTTTTCTGCCACCATCTCATCAATCTTCTGCAGCAGCACTGAGACTTGATCTCGGTTATTCTTGTTTGTGTTGTCAAAGACGTGATATCTGTTCCTGCATTTCTCAATCAGCCACTGAAGAGCTTCACCTTCACTCTCAATATGCTGCTCGATTGAGATGTCTGGAAATCTGTCGCCCCATGTGAACAAAACTATGGTGTGTTTCCAGATGTTTTCTCCTAGAGTGGCCATGTACTCTTCAATGATTTGTTTCTGTTCGTTACTGAATGAAGTATCAATAGGAATCACTAGGATCATGGCGTGAGGGAACTGCATTTGTTGTGATTGGCTGATGCTCTCCAGGATTGAAGCTTGTGCAAACTTTGGGTTGAATTTAGGCGCAAAATACTTCCACCAGCTTGGAGTGTCCAACACAGTCACTGATCTGCCGTTAACAACACCAGAATATTTTGGGCACTTTTTTGTTCCTCCAGTTTCAATTTTTTCATTATTAAAGATGGTGTTTACAGTTGAAGTCTTCCCAGACAGGATCCACCCCAGCAGAACAATTCTCACTTCTGAGAGCGGAGCCAAAGCTTCTTGAAGAAAACATAAAAATGTTAGAATTTTATTTGAAATGTACACTTGCAGTTAAAAGTTTGAACACATCAATTCATTCTTTATTCTGTCTATTTTCCACGTGTTAGAATAATAATCATAAAATTATGTTAAACTCTTAATAACACAAATGGAAGTCTGGGAATGATATGACCTAACGACCAAAACATGCGACACAAATGAAAACATCTTACATTTGACAGGAAACGTTCTCAGAGCTAACAATAACATTCTTCCAGCAACATTTGTTCAAAGTTATTTGGTCTTTACATTTACATTTAGTCATTTAGCAGATGCTTTTATTCAAAGCGACTTACAAATGAGGACAATGGAAGCAATCAAAATCAACAAAAGAGCAATGATATGCACACAAACATTTATACATTGTTCATTGAATGTTTTTTCTCACACATTTTAAGGCTGGAATACACTACACGACTTTAAAAATCTGAACAGATTTTTATCAATTAGATTATTATATTTTTTCCTTGTAAATATTTATTGGTCACAGCCTCTTTAAAATAAAAAACAAGTACACTTGTTCTCGCAGTCTCCTGTTTCTCTTATTCACTTTTCCCAGTGTTTTAATGGTGACGATAGTTACAACTGGCCCAATGTTCCCCTTCTTACCCCTAGACCTTTAATAGCCAAAGAAGGGATGTAACACTAGACATCATACACATTCCGTAAAATTTAGGGTAAAAAACTGGCAGCTGTGGTTGCCGGAATTCTACCATAAAAAATACGGTAACAACGTTTTAGGTTTTACGGTTTTAACTTAAATTTACAGTTAAATACTGTAATGTCATTAACTGATATAATGTTAATATACCAACCTACTGAAGTACTGAAATCTGTTTTGTACCTTTGTGATACACTGATAACCACCAAATGCAGGTGGTGATGAGAAAGTCACATGATGAACCAAAGCCCATCACAAGCAGCTTTTAAATAATAACATATATAG
>JAFVLL020022969.1:0-17123 GCA_021397915.2 Tor tambroides | reverse complement strand
TAATGTACACACACACACACTCAAAAAAAACACACATTTACATTTAATCATTTAGCAGATGCTTTTATCCAAAGCGACTTACAAATGAGGAGAACAATAGAAGCAATCAGACCAACGAGAGAGCCACAGTAAACAAGTGCCACGACAAGTCTCAGTTAGTCTAGCACAGTACACGTATCTAGGTTTTTAAAAAAAATAAAAACAGAATAGAATAGAATAGAATAGAACAGAATAGAATAGAATAGAATAGAATAGGTAAGTGCTAGCATGAGTTGGTCAGGTGCTAGCGAAAAAGATGTGTCTTTAGATGTTTTTTGAAAATGGCTAAAGACTCGGCGGTTTGAATTGAGATCGGGAGGTCATTCCAGCAGCTGGACACACATATACACACATTTACACACACAAACGAGTACAACAGAGAATACTCAACTCTTTTTTAGTGACAAACACACAGCTGCATTGCACTGAGTTGTGGTCTTGAATGCTAATGGTTAACTCTGGTTGTTTAGTCCACAGTAAACTACTGTAGGGCATCACTTGTTTACTTCTAAAAGCAGTTTCTGAAACACTTCCACCCAAGAATAAGCAGTCATTTTACCCGCTGTGTGTAATTATACCTCATCTGTCTACACCCTTAGTTTAGTAAATGTGATATAAAGAGCAATTAGTGTCAAAATAATACAGTAAACAGGACAAATTTAATGTCACTACACAAACGTTAGCAGTGTAAAAATACTCTGGTGTTTCTAATGAAAGAACACAGGCTAGTTCTGTTTAAAATAACACCACATACAGGACATCTAACAGCAGAGACGTCATCTGACATATTTATATTTCGCTGGAGCCGTGTGACCTTGAAGTTGAAAAAGGGTTGAAAAAAGGACAAATAAAAGAAACATCATCCCACATTCAACCACATTTAGTTCCAGCAAATTTCTTAAAATGTGTAAATATTTTTTATGAACATAAAAAGATTCAAAAACTAAAACCAGCCAGGTCTCATGGAGATGATGAGCAGAATCAGAAGTGGCAGTGAGTATCAGATCTGTGTTTCTCCACTCATTTGCTAGTTGTTGGATGTGTGGTTATGTGTGGTTTGCCACTGCAATCTATCTGCCTTCTGGGGCCGATTGCATAAAATGCTTAGACTAGTCCTACACTTTGTCATTTTTATTTCTCTTTAATACTGGTCATAACTTTTTTTTAGCTCAGTTACATAAAAACAGATTAGTCCAAGTTGGATATGAAAAATAATTACCTCTTGGTGAACTGCTAGTTGGTCAGACTAGTTCTTAAGTCTTAACACAGAGGCTTAACATAGTTTACACAACTAAAGCCCGAGACACACTGCACGATTTTAGCAACACTATAAGATCATTGCTGGTCACACTGTGCGACATGGATCTAATAAACTTGGCTATGACGTGTGTAGACCGTACGATGATGACACCTGTTGACTCGTACACTACAACGCACGTTTCTATAGAAGAATAAAACGTCATCAGCATGTGCTAGTGGTAAACAAAACCATTTGAACTTGTTAATCCTGGGTTATTCTAAAAGTTTCACACTGCTCATGCTTTAACTGCTTTTAGAATGGTTAACTCTGTGTATTCATAATCTTGAAAGGAAGGAAACGACGTGACGTGTGGCCAAGTATGGTGTCCCATACTCGGAATTCGTGCTCTGCATTTAACCCATCCAAGTACATACACACAGTAGTGAATAGTGAACAAACACACACACGGAGCAGAGGGCAGCCAATGCTGGTTTGGTGCCTTGCTCAAGGGTCTCACCTCAGTCGTGGTATTGAGGGTGGAGAGAGTGCTGGACATACACTCCCCCCACCTACAATCCCTGCCGGACCTGAGACTCGAACCTACGACCTTCAGGTTACAAGTCCGACTCTCTATCCATTAGGCCACGACTGCCTCTGGGGTTAGTTATCTGGGGTTAGTTGCATAAAGTGGACATACACTGTGCAATTTTCATCTGATTTTGAATGACTCTTTCTTGAGTCGGGCCAAATTTCAGCAGAGTACAGGCGGTAATGAGAGTTGATTAGCCTCTCCCGACCGGCCATCAGATGACTGGATGAATTTCTGACATGTCAGTTCGGGTTCGGAGAGTTTGATGTGTTTATATCGCCTGTATAGTGTGAGCGGTGAAGCTTCATCTCAAGTATAGAGCGAGCACATCAATCCTGAGCTCTGGCTTGACATCGCATGCCATTTACTTGTACAGTGAGAGTTTGTATTTAACAGAAACATTGCTGAAATCATGTATGCTGGCTTTACATAGCCACTATGTTAAATCTGTATTTTAAAAATGAAAGATTAGACCAATCTACCATTTGTAACTGAATATAAAATGTTATGGCCAATCTTGAGGATAAGTTTTTAAGACTAGTCTAAGCAGTTTATGCAACCGGTTCCAGATGTTTCATACAGTAGACGACAGATTAATGTTCTTATTTGCATATTTGTGCTGTCGGAGTCAGTGATTGGATGAACGCAGCATGTGCCCTGTTTTCAGAACAGCTCTTGTGTTGCGTATCCTCATATTATATACTGCTATGTACTGTCAAGTTCCTGAATGGACTTTTTGGACTATAAAGGCAAGAATAAAATTCTCTTTTTCACTTCAGTTCATGTGTTTTCCATCACCACTTGACATTTTTCGCCTCAAAACTACTGTTTATGTAATGCGCTGTTTTTGCAGCAACCCAAAGCACATGAATATGAGGATGTAACGATAAAGATCATTTAGAAAGGGTTTATATTATCATTGGAGTACAGTATATTATCTCATCGAATCGCTCTGACAAACTTTAGCATAAAAAGAGAAGAGAAATCTAAATACTGTGAGAAATGTTTAACTGCTTGAACTCTGGTGATGTTACAGCACAGCTGACCGTTGAAACTCTCAATAATAAATCTTAAATATGAAAATATGAAATAGTGCTATTTCGTACTATGAGCCACCAATGTTTTTAAAAGTCAGAAAAATGAGAGTGAAAGAAAAGGGAAAAATACAAAAGAAGAACAAAAGCACAGCACTGAGACAGAGGCTCATCCTGCCATCTAAATATAGTGATAATGCCTGTTATATGGCCTAAAAAATACAGCATCTTACATTTCTCTGAGTCTTTAATAAGGCCGTTGTATCGCCATGGCAACTGTTTTTCATTCAAGCATTTCCCAGCAGCTCATGTGAGTGCAAGTAAACTAAAACATGTCTGTTATAGCATTTGTGCTGCGGCAGGTTTAGAATCCACAGATCATTCAAGCCCTGATTTTTATCCTGAATTATGAATATTTAGCCAGTCAGTTCCACTGGAATATGACTAGTTTTCTCTCTTTCTTCATCATTCAGTGCCATGACAGAAGATTTTGGGTGCCAGAAATGATTTTTGGGGTGAAGGCATCATGTTTTCTTTTGTTTTGTTGGATCATATGAAATGAATCACATTGTGCTAAACTGTGAATGTAAACTGGAGACCACAGACGCCATCATGACCTGTACTGCATTAATAGAAGTCAGATAATATAAACATATTCAGTATGAAGTATTCTTCAAGTTATAATTTTAACAGTATTTTTGTGCAGTGACAACAAGGCAGAAGTATTTCTGACGCAGCCATGCATTGAGCAGGACTGGACTAAAGACGGTCCTCAGCCCTCCGTTTGTGTTATTAATCCGATATCCTGACATGATAAATTTGAAGGTAAAGCAGGAATTAATCACCTTCTCTAAAGAAAGCTATTGAATGATGTTCTATTCCCGTAACTGCTATGCGTTCAATATCTTTATGGCTTCTAACCCAACTGGAAACGGTTTGATGGCAAATATGAAAAGCAGAGGAGAAAGAGAAGATCCCTGTCTACATCCGCCAGATGAATGAATGGTTTTGACACATTATTGGTCAGGACTTTCATTTTTATTCACATGTAAATATTCATCAACGCAAATATCAAATATGGTCAATGGCAGCTCAGATGTGACACGCAAAGACAATCATCATTGAGCGATCATGTGTGAGCTTCTGATTACATTTCAATCACTGATATACGAGCATGAGTAGAAACAAACGTCCAAATCTGACATGAAATAATGATTCTGATTTTTGAGACAATATCATGCAGGTGAATGAAGCCACACCAATCACACGCATTTCTAAACACTCACAGGATCATCTTTTCTGCCCTTTGAGGAAACTCAGCTAGTCATACAGAACTGTTTACTGCAGCTCAAAACAAAAGCGGTTCACGGTTTAACAGACGAGCGTCTGTTCATAACTCTGTTCGTGTCTAAAGTTCAGCTAAATGATAAAGTTTCCCCATCAGATCATGTAATCGTTGCTGTTCACTGTTTCTACTTAAATGAATACGTGATTTGTATAATCTACATTTATGCCATGTGAGCATTACTCTGACAGTCACCTCTGATAGCAGATAACTTTATTAACTGTAAAGTAGAAATATAATTTTCTATGAAGCTGCTTTGAAATGATATGTATTGTAAAAAGCACTATACAAATAAATGCGAATTGAATTGAACATGTAACAGCGTACCTGGGGGTACTTTGCCTGAAAAGCTGCTGTTGTAAAGTATTCAGTAACTTGAATATATATGTGCTGCTAACGCTAACCGAGCCGTCTGAGGAACCAACAGGATTTTGGATGCTCTGTGATTTTCTTCGCTTTGGCAAAGCGGTTTAGCACAGTGGTCCTCCACTGGACGTCAACTGAGCAGAAATCCCTAGAAACGAGCAAGAAAATACTCAAATCCTACACAGCAGGCTTTAAACCCTGCATTACAACCCTTCATTTCACAGATTTCAGACTGAAGACTCTCTGCCCAACCCAGTGCAGCACGTGCCTCTTTACCGCTGTGTTGTTTGAGGACAGTGTTTTTACAGAAAACAGTTTGGTGCTGCTGCCACCGTCCTGATGATGCCATTGAGATGCATAGTGAAACACTATCAATAAATGCTCCAGAATGCACGAAGCAAAACATTCAGTGACCGCTGGATAACACAGAAACCTGATGTACTTCTGATCACAGGCCAAATAACTGCCCAACTGATCGAGCTGTGTTCAGCAGAAACTGTCGATAGACGGCTTGCCTAGTCGGTCAACACACATGACTTCATTCCCTGTGCAAATGAATAAAGGCGGCATGGGATCGAGCCACAACTGTAGCTTTTTATCTTGGCTCTACAAAGACGGCATGAAAAATGTAGTGCTATTTTTTTAAAATATGGTTTGAGTGTTGCTGCTGCTGAGCTCCAGAACATCTGCTTCTATGTAGGCAGCATTTTAAGGCATCATAATTATAAGCAGTCTTCAAAGATGCCTCATTTTGGCCAAATTCCAAAGCAGCATCCCATACGTTCTTTGTAGAGAAATAAATCCCATACTGCATTGCGACAAGCTCAATAAAAAAAAGATTGTGGAGAGAAATGTCAAATATAAATATAGTTCATTCAATACTGAAAAGCACTGATTAAAAACTATAGTCTAGTTTAGCCAGTATTTTGTTTGCTGTGTGTTATTGCTTATCTTACAGCAAAGTATTGAAATCATTTGTGAGAGGAGTCTCCTGCACACTTTGTGTAACGAGTGCCATTTGAAGTAAAAATTCAAACTCCAAGCTAATGTATGTGACAAACATAGCATTGATAGGTTGTGTGTGTGTGTGTGTGTGTGTGTGTGTGTGTGTGTGTGTGTGTGACTAAATGTCATGTTTATGACATGCATTTATGTATTAAAGGACTACAGGATGATCCCAGGATGGCAGATCAGAATCAGATCAGAATTTAAGTATGTTTGCTCTCTGTAGACGAGCCGTATGAATGTGCAATAGCAGCTCTTTCCTAACTCACAGCAGATACGCTCTCCATCTCATGCAGAAGAACAGCCTTATTCTGATGCTGCAGTCCATGATCTGGACAAAGAGAGTGCAATGGAGAAACAGAGCCTGGCCTGTGTGCGTCTGCACTGAGCGTCAGATCTCAGCGTCTGTGCTCCGGATAAATATTGCAGTCAGGCAGCATTGTGCCTCATGCAGCTGCGTCCCTGTATCTGTGGCACGTCGGGCCCCGGGGAAACGCTGACCCAAATCAGCAAGACAAACACGCTTCACACCTGCATAAACGAGTTAGTGGCAGCTAACGATGACACAGTGAGCTGCACTGTCCGCTAACGAGACAGGAGAGTGTAGAAAGCAGTCTGTGTGAACTGCATGAATGAAGCGATGAAGGGATGAAGGAAGCGAGAGAGAGGAAGAGAGAAACAGAAGAACAGGTGTATGAGCAGCAGGGTGCTGGAGAGACAAGAAGACGCCTAGGAACAGATCCAGACCACCTGCATCTCATCCTCACACACAGGCTGAAGAGTCGAGCGGTTCTTAGAGCATCACTGACGTCAAATCTAGATATTTTTCTATAGAAAGGTCTAAATTCATAGAAACATGAAGCAATTCAAACCAAATGCTTCAGATGAGGCTCATCAGATCAGAATGTAGCTGCAGGTGTTCAAGGTTTTTTTTAAAACTCTGGTGTTTAATAATGTAAAGCTGTTTTTGCCTTGTCATTCATTTGCTTTGAATCATCTCATCTGTTCTTTTTCTTTGTGCTCATCAGATTTCAAATAAAATGAAATAATCAGATGAAGCATTTCAATGATGATATTGCCAAAAAGAAAAAAGTATTGCCAAAACCCAGAAATAACCCTGCAGTATATTTACAGCTTTCTGTTTTATTTGTTTACTTGAAAACTGCTTACATTTGTTCACGTGGTCTTCAGTTCAATAATAGTTAAGTGATGGTTCAAATAGATTTTCAGTCATCTAGGTTTTTGCAGCAAGCTGTTATACATTTTTTTTCCCGGGACATGTTATTTGTGCTTTTTATTTATTGAAGATGTCCGCCATTTCATTTCCTATTGGCTCGCTCACTAACTGTGTTCACAGACCGTAACGTTATTTGACCAGTGAATCTCTGATGCTGTGAATCTCTGATGCTGTGAATCTCTGATGTTGTGAATCTCTGATGCTGTGAATCTCTGATGCTGTGAATGGTGATGCTGTGAATCTCTGATGCTGTGAATCTCTGATGCTGTGAATCTCTGAAGCTGTGAATCTCTGATGTTGTGAATGGTGATGCTGTGAATCTCTGATGTTGTGAATCTCTGATGCTGTGAATCTCTGATGCTGTGAATCTCTGATGTTGTGAATGGTGATGCTGTGAATCTCTGATGCTGTGAATCTCTGATGTTGTGAATGGTGATGCTGTGAATCTCTGATGTTGTGAATGGTGATGCTGTGAATCTCTGATGTTGTGAATCTCTGATGCCAGAAATCCTGATGCTGTGAATCCCCTGATGCTGTGAACGTAGTGATGCTGTGAATCTCTGATGTTGTGAATGGTGATGCTGTGAATCTCTGATGTTGTGAATCTCTGATGCTGTGAATCTCTGATGCTGTGAATCTCTGATGTTGTGAATGGTGATGCTGTGAATCTCTGATGTTGTGAATGGTGATGCAGTGAATCTCTGATGTTGTGAATCTCTGATGCTGTGAATGGTGATGCTGTGAATCTCTGATGTTGTGAATCTCTGATGCTGTGAATCTCTGATGCTGTGAATCTCTGATGTTGTGAATCTCTGATGCTGTGAATCTCTGATGTTGTGAATCTCTGATGCTGTGAATGGTGATGCTGTGAATCTCTGATGTTGTGAATCTCTGATGCTGTGAATGGTGATGCTGTGAATCTCTGAGGTTGTGAATCTCTGATGTTGTGAATTTCTGATGCTGTGAATGGTGATGCTGTGAATCTCTGAGGTTGTGAATCTCTGATGTTGTGAATCTCTGATGCTGTGAATGGTGATGCTGTGAATCTCTGATGTTGTGAATCTCTGATGCTGTGAATCTCTGATGCTGTGAATGGTGATGCTGTGAATCTCTGAGGTTGTGAATCTCTGATGTTGTGAATCTCTGATGCTGTGAATGGTGATGCTGTGAATCTCTGATGTTGTGAATCTCTGATGCTGTGAATCTCTGATGTTGTGAATCTCTGATGTTGTGAATCTCTGATGCTGTGAATGGTGATGCTGTGAATCTCTGATGCTGTGAATGGTGATGCTGTGAATCTCTGATGTTGTGAATGGTGATGCTGTGAATCTCTGATGCTGTGAATCTCTGATGTTGTGAATCTCTGATGCTGTGAATCTCTGATGTTGTGAATGGTGATGCGGTGTGAATTGACTCTCAGTTCCAGATGAAAGGACAGTGATGTAGCGTTACTGTACTGACAAACACAAACACATAATGATGCAGCAGCGGCGCTCAGACAGAGACAGCGGAATAAACTCACAGCACGAACCCAGCGGACAAAGATACAGTCTGACCTGAAATCATTGATCGCTTTATCATTTATAAACACGACACAATCAGAAAGCACATGAGTAGAAGTCATTGACGTCAGGGTCGGTTGGATCAGGGTTGTTTTTTGGGTCATAAATGGGAGCCTGACAAAACTGTGTAATGACATAACCTTAAACTACTACACTCTTAAAAATAAAGGTGCTTAAAAGGTTCTTCACAGCGATGCCATAGAATAACCATTTTTGGTTCCACAAAGAACCATTCAGTCAAAGGTTCTTTAAAGAACCATCTCTTTCTGACCTTTTTATAATCTGAAGAACCTTCTTTCACTACAAATGTCAAAGGTTCTTTATGGAACCATTTAGACAAAAAAGGTTCTTCTATGGCATCGTGAAGCACCTTTATTTTTAAGAGTGCATGTATTTTTTATAAATGAAGCATTTGATACAGTGTGCTTATTGTGTATACATGATGTTCTTGAGGATTCTTGTGAGGTTTTGATATGCGTGGGGTTGAGGTTAGATTCATGGGCAGGATCAAGAGTGTGATTATCTGGGTTCAGAAACTCTGTAGTGATCAGAGCGTAATTCACCAGCATCTCACACACATACCTTTTAACATTAATGAAAAAGACAGATGTAGGTTTGGACTCATTTAGACTCATTTCCATCCAAACGCTGTGACTAGTTGACACTACAGCAGCACATTTGGCCTTTATATGTGTTGGACACTTCTTGCATGAACCTCACATTAACATTTACATGTATTTAGCAGATGCTTTTATCCTAAGCGACTTACAATAAAGCAGCTTAAGAAATTCATCGCAGAGCCAACAGTATTGAGGTTACAGCACAGGCGAACCTCAATTATTTTATTCCTGTCTCTTCTTTTGGCCTCGCTTCAAACGGTGATGGTGATCAGTTAAAGCAGATGATTTCCTCATTACTAGGCTGGTGAATATAATGATTTTAGCATAATTGTTGGCTTTCAGTTTCATTTGTTATTTAATAATCTCTAGCAAATCAGAATTAATTAAAGTCAAAGGGAACTGCCTTACAGCCTACAACTTACAAATACAGCCATTTAGGGTGTTTCATGTTTACTGTGTACTAACACTTCCACTCCTCCGTGCGCACGCGCACACACACACACACACACACACACACACACACACACACACACTGGCATTCATAATCTCAAAGCTGATCTGCTGAATGAGGCAGTTTAGAGTTGAATTTCAATTTGAACTCATTTTGATGATATATGAGAAGAACTGGATTTTTTTTTTTTTTTTTTTTTTTGGTGAATTAAGAGAGAATACTTGAGTACAGGTCAATATGACATCTTAAAGGGCTGAAACAGACCCTTCTCAAAACAGATTTTAAAGGAGACAACAGATCATTTGTGTTACTACGGTATTCTACAGCACTTTACCCTGGAGAGCCTCTACATCCACTGTACTGACAGACTGCATTTTAATGAGCCAGAGCAAAGTTTTATACATACAAGCACATCTCTCACTCAGCGAGGAACAGAACATGCCCTATTTAGTCATTAGCAATATGAAATGATCCATCGAAACAGTTCTTGATTAGTGGCACTAAAACCAATGCATGTCAGTTGTATAATAACTGTTTGTGTGTGATAGTTGTGAGTGTCTCCATCAGCTCAGTCTTGTTTTCTCTCTCAGCTGGGCGGCTGTGGGATTCTGGGAGTGGGAGTCTGGCTTTCCATCACGCAGGGAAACTTCGCCACGCTCTCCTCGTCTCTGCCCTCGCTCTCTGCAGCCAATCTGCTCATCGCCGTCGGCAGCATCATCATGGTGATTGGCTGCCTGGGCTGTGTGGGCGCGGTCAAGGAGAACCGGCCCTTACTCCTGAGCGTAAGTAAACCAAACACGCCAGCAGGCTTCACGAGGAAGGAGCAAACAAAACATCCTGTTCCAGTCAGGACAGTACATATGAGACAATAAATAGACTACACAATGTACGAATCAGAAGCATAAGAAATAGAGTTTCATCTTGAAGTGACGTGTTTGTTTGACGTTATTCATTTGAACCACAGTGTGACTTTCTGCTCATTGTTCAGATAATACGATGTGGCACTTGAGTGGCAATATTGACGTCGAGGAGCGTTTGATGGCTGCCGTAATAGAGACACTAGCAGGAATTCAATTAGCACCTGCGGGTAAAACACAGGACAGCTTATTAGCATCATTTCCACTCCATGAGGAACAGGTTAACATGAAGACATCTGAGGATTCAACACAGCGTTTCTGCTGTGAGCTGACAGGACAGGAAGGTTATTTACAAAAGGTAATTGCATCATCTTGAGTTTATAAGGATTAATAAGAAAAAATGAGAGGTAACAATTTCTACCAGCGTACATGACAGCATAATTCATAGTATTATAAGCTACAGTTATTAGGATTATTCAAACATGACTGTACTGTAAAGCATGACATCACTTCCTGTTACACTGGGACAATAGTACAGGTGAAAGTGGAAAGGTCATAAAACAACAACAGAAGTCATAATAACAGAATAAAAAGGCTTTAACTGAACTCTAGCCGTTCTGGTTCTTGGATCTGACTGGATGAGAGGCGCTGCTGAGTGCTGATATTCCAGCAGTATAGCGCTGTGTTTTTGCACTGAATCATGATTTCCAAACTCACAAATGCGAAAATGAGGACTTGAACGCACCGAAGGAATGTGGGAAAAGACATTAGCAGAGAAACTAAAGGAACTCAGAAAGAGAGACATGCTGTGTTAATTGCATTATTTATTTATTTTTTCAATCTGTCAGTACATGTCAAAGATCTTATCCACAATACTTATATTTTATGAATGATGGTTCAAAATGTTCCTGCACTTTTCTGATGTCTCCCTCATTTAACACTGAATATTTTCATCGACTCATCATCAGATTAGTAGGATCCACTGAGGAGGATCCAGGAATGCTTTGAAAAGCCCTGCTTTAAACCATTAGTCCCATGGTTTTGCGTGGTGATATTCCCATCTTTATGGTGATTCTCTGACTCTAATATCTTTTAAAGCAGAGTCAGAGAGTGTGGATGGTTCTGGAGGACAGTGAGACCTATATTCTGTACAGGAGCGTCCCGCGACAGATGCAGATATCGGCCTGTCGAAAGCTCAGCGGGGCTGCGCTGGATTGTTTTGAGTTGTACGCATACTAAAAAGCCTGAAGGGCAAAGCAGCCTTTCTCAAGGATCAACACAATCTCTATACATCTACAGTCCGTGGGTCTGATCAGGCGATATCATGAACGATCTCAGCAGTTTCTGTGCTTTCGACCGCAGCACCAGAGCTTCTCTGATCTGTATGTTTAATTCGGGCAATGCCATTCAGTTATCGTCTCAAAAGAAATACAGATATTTAACTTTTTTAATCCAGTAAAAATGTCTTTGCCAGTCCTATCAAATAATGAGTCAAAAGGAGCTCACAGCTGATTTCACATCCAGGTCATTCCTCAGTTTGGTAAGAGAACATAACTGCTCAACATATAGTGCTGAAATAGAGAGAACAGTAGAGTATACAATACTGAACACAGCCAATCGCCTTTGATTTTACGGTTTGGATTTTGTTTGTGGATTTTAATCTTTGGCTTCCCTGCGTCTGAAAGAAACTCTACCTACATATCCCACAATCATTAACATTAGTCCTTCAGCAGACTGCTGGACTCAGGTCAGGTCAGCTTTATTCCTTCGGTGCCCGAGGGCTTAATCACAGCGGTCCCTGTTTATTATTTATAATGAGGAGCCAGACGCAAATGACACATAACTGCAGACTGCCTTTTACTCTAAAGTTATCTATTTATTCCGATAGTGAAAGTAAAAATAAATGATGGATTTTGATATTTTTTAGAAAGTAATACAGTTGCTGTATGTCTTTAAGATCGCTCATCTAAATGTGCATGTCTGCAGTGCTCCCTGTGTTGCTGGCTAATATGTAGGTAAATGTTTTTAAATGTATCCTTAAATTAAACACCTAATTCAATGCGCTGAGATTATAATATTTATCCCTAATTGCCGGTGTTGATTTACTCTCACGTTCTCCGTTTGACCCCAGCCGTTCCTCTGCTCCGTGTTTCCGGTTCATCACCGCTGGAACGGAGAAGTGAATGTCAACGAGGTCTGTGAATATATAATGCTGTTCTCCTCCGAGACTATCATAGCCTGAAGATGATTTATGATAAAATATTCTCATGTCCACATGGGGGATGATGATGTTTTCTCCTTAAGCTGCCTTTGCTCTCCTGTGTGTCTGATTACAGCAGCCATACCAAACACATCTCTGTTCCCCAGAGGAGTACCAGAAAATACATTTTGGAAATCCAGTGAATATTTTTTTCTTCCTAGCTTTACATTCCATTAGCTGATAATAGTGGAACGTGGATGTTTTTTGTAGACATGTACATTAAATGTGTAAGTGGAAACTGCTTGACTGCACAAAAACACAGATCAGAAGGAGCTGGCCATCTCTGTACATGACACACACTCTCACGCCAGCCGTTCATATTATACACACACAGCGCCTCTACTAAGATCCAAATAAAGGCAGTGAATTAGCTTGATCTAATAAATTGTGGTGTGCTTTGTACATATATTGGAGATCATTTATTAAGATAAACACATACAGGCTTTTACGTAGAGTCGCTGTACCTAATGTTAGCCCAAATGTTAAATAAGGATTATTTATATGACTTTTTTTTGCCAATATTTGCTAAGTCAGTTCTATTTTCTCACAACACACTGTTTTATAGTAATCCATAACACTTACAGTATATCTTATGTGCAAACCAAACGCAGCTGTGACCAGGAGAAAAAAAAAGGCCATTTGATTAAAATATTGGAGAATTAAATTTAGATGCCAGAGAGGATTCTTCTGTGGTCTAAACATTTCACCTGATCTGAACGGGCCAAAGAATGACCGGCTTTCAGCAAAAAGAAAAGGAATTAGTTAGGAAATAAAGTGGACTCTAAAACAGAAAAACATGGAAAGTCTTTACCATCTGCATGTTCCAGATTGCAAGTCACTCCTCAAGTACTTCTTACAAGTACTTACAAGGAGCTTCTCTGTGCTCCAGGAGTTTAGCATTTCCCAGCACTGCATCTTCAAGGCTGTTGAATCAGGATCCAGTGAAAGGTGTCACTGCTGCTGGACTCATCATTCAGCCGCGTGAAACACAAATATCACTGCTCCAAACCTGCATATGTGATTTCTGCTCAACAGCACCTGTTGAACCTGAGCTCACACTGAAATCTTACATTACAGATGGTTCTGGATCAAGGCAATAGTCCAGATTCTACCATGATTTCTAATGCGACTGGAAGAGTGAGCTGTTATGGGTGAATGAATATGATCTTCTCAGTTCACAGCGTGATAGAGCTCCAGTGAGTTTCTGAGGCACAAGATCAATGACCGGAGAAATGAAGGTTCGGTTGACGAGCGATTAATCGTTTAATCAGCCTCACAGTCAGTGCAGTGCTGGTGAATCACATAGGCTGCGTCCCAAATCACTCGTTCACTGCTCCCTAAATAGCCATGATGCTTTTGTCTAATACACTCTGTCAGTGCAAAATGATTAAAAATACGAAGATATTTAAAATCACACAAATAACAAACATACAGGACTGTATTTATTTATTTTCATTAGTTTTCCTATAAAGCACAGTCCTATTCAAAGTGGCCCATTTTTCTACACAGACATGAACACATTATTTGAGGTGTATAGCTTTTATAAAAGTATTTTAAAAAATGTGTGTTCATTAGAAATACATGATTAAGTCATCCACCAAGTACAATCTTCTCAGTAATTACAGTAGCTTATTATTATCTAGTCAAGAAAGATACTGGAAAGATACCATGAAGTGTCAGTATAATTTGGGCTTGCTATACTTCAAGGCAAATTTTTTTACAATTTGTCAAAGAAGTGAAAGAGTTGAACCAGCATGAAATAAAGACTGCTAGAATAAAGGAGCAGAAATTAAGCTTGGCAGTACTCTTCACTCTGTATTATGGCCAATAAAACGTCTCTGAGGACATAATCGTTCACTAGGTGTGCGATATGCATCATCTATGATAATGTACTTATTGTTTTAACGATGTGCAAGCTGAGATTATGGAGTATGTCACTCACTTTACAAAACAAAATCACACCTTGAGAGCTTTATCAGCACAGTTCATCAGTACAATTTGTTTGCTCTGTTTTGCAAATGAAAATAGTTCCAAACAACCCATAACAGAAGAGTTTTGCAGCTGATAGCATTTTGTTTCTGAATGAATCTGCATTTATGAATGGGTTTGAATCAGTTAAGTGAATAACTCAATGACTCCTTCATAACTCATTAAAGCCATTACTTGCTGCCACCTACTGGCAGTTTCATTTGCATTTTTAATGTATAATTCCATTGATAAATATTTTTTATATAAAATATTATTTTTTACACTTCATTTACATGTATTTCAAACATTAAAAATAGCATTATATGTGGAGATGCATTTTTGCCACATTAAGCAGTCTATGTAAATTCACCGAAAAGCCACTTCAGATGCAGCTTCTGTCCACTTCTGCAGCGCAAAGATGGATTTTGGTAAACTGATTTCACTGACTGATAACAGTGTTTTATAATTCTACTTGAATATATTGATTAAATGAAAGAATTTAATATGAAACTCTGCATCAGTTTAGAAAATGCGCTGATAAAGCTAAAATGTCCCTTGAAATCCCAGCGGTCAGCAACAGGCCTGAACCAGCGGAGATACCAGCACAAAACACAATCAGCAAAATACTGTCACTTTTGATATATCACAAGTAATGATGTATCATCTAATAATCTCTCTGTTTGTGTTTCTACAGTTCTTCATTCTCTTGCTCCTGATATTATTGTTGGAGATTCTGTTCATGATTCTGTTCTTCACATATCAAGATGAGGTACGTGCAGAATGCATCTGTCTTAATATTTCATATTATTGTGTTTGGTCATTGGCGGCATTCAGCGCTCACATATTTAAGTATAGCAACAGAAAACCGTTTAATTGACCATTGTCTCCTAGTTTCCTGCTAGTGTAAAATTAATGTTTTATATCACTCCAGGTTTCTTCTCACATAATCAAATAACACACTCACAAATCAATATTTTATGACCATGTATTTATTTATGTAGCCATCTAGTAAGTGGAGTAATGTATGTTCAGACAGTCATTATCCCAAAAGATATAACCCCAAATCCCTATAATTCCCAGAGCTCAGATCCTCTATAATGGCTGATCAGGTTTGACATCTAACATCTTTGGTGTTTCTGCTCCTCATGACCAAACATCATTGACAACAAATATTTTATGCATCGAATGGCAGCATATTTATTCTGAGAGCTCCATCAGAGTCATCCGGGTTTGAGACTACATGAAGATCTTGACCTTTCTTGGCAAGTTCACACAAGGATAGCTTTGAGTTGAAGTTGAGTTGAGTTATTTATTGGGTTAGTATCATCTAACGCTTCGTAAAAGTAATAATTAAAAATAATTAAGAGGTCTTCAATGTATCTCTTTCTCTCTGAGTGTCTGTCTCTCTCTCTCTTTCTCCATCTCTCTCTCTGTGAGTCTCTCACACCCAAAATGCCATCGTTTTTTTGGCCGTTCTCCTCAAAGCAATATGGCAGCATAGTATGATGGGCATTTTCCAAAGACACTTCCAGTGATAGCAGCATATTTCCACAGTGGACCATCATACAGTGACAGACTCTCGTCCGTTACTGTCCTGTCATCAACACTCACAGACACACAACACACACCAAATTCACCTTTCACCTTCTTTATCTGCTCAAGATTAGACAAAAAAGTTGCATTATGAAGATAATTAAATAATTACAACATGCTGTTGACAAAAATATGATAAGATATTAACTGTGTTTTTAAACATTGTTTTTCATTACAAGACGGAAATGTATTCAAAGTAGGTTACATGCTAGTCAGTAAGTGGAGGTGAAGTTGTGTGAGTTAGGTGTGAGGATTTCACAGCAAAGACAGTTTGCACGTTTAAATGAAAATATAAAATGTTTTAGTATTTTGCACTTTCTCAAATATTTGTTGTGCCAAATATAAGACATTTTCAAGGCAAAAACAAAAACTTTGAGTCAGATAAGAGAGACCAGACCAGAGCTGAGAACCAGTGCACTATACAGTAGATGAAAAACAGTATATCAAAAGAGTAGTGTGTCTGAATTCAGCGTTCATAAAACATTAGGTGAAACGACCGGCGGCTAACAAGATTCTGAAAGTCTGCAACTGATGGACACTTTACTGTCCCATGATTCGTGATTCATTCATATGACCTTTTCCATACTTTATAGAACAGAATTTTTCTCTGGTTCTAGTTCAAATGTAGTAACTACTATTTCAGACGCAGAGTCTCTGTTGGATTAGTTGTGTTTAATTAGGAAGTGTGTGCAATGTTGGTGGAAACAGTGATGTAAAGTAGAGAGAGAATGAATAAATGTTATTGTAGTATAGCCATGAATGAAGCATTTAGGCCATACAGACATTCATTATATTAGCCCACAGATCTAGTTTCTGTAAAGCAGTTTAAGATGAAGCACAGGTCTAGGATCAGTTACAGAGGAAGGGTTTACCTGTGTGCGTGCGTGCATGTGTGTGTGTGTGCGTGCGTGCGTGAGTGCGTGTGTGAGTGTGTGTGTGCGTGTGAGTGTGAGTGTG